>JXTC01000761.1:0-11811 GCA_002914845.1 Trema orientale
TTGCCTAATTTCCCTCATCATATAACTACCTTCATATATATATATATATATGGGCACCAATCCAGTAGGTATTTTTTTTTTTATATCGATACATAGGTATCATTTTGGCTAATGAAAATTTTTCTTGCACATTTTTTTATATTAAAAAGTAAGAGAGAGAAATAACATTAACGATGCACGTCTTTTTATACACTTCATTGTAGCCATTAGATGATGATCTAATAGCTAAAAAAAAAATACTTACATAGGTAAAAAAAAAAAAATCTACTGAATTGGCAACCTATATATATATATATATTAATGTACGCACTTTTCCGATTAATGTCAAACTTAACGCCTGAAAATCAATAAATATTATCGATCAGTTAACTGTGGGAGTTTATCAAAGACTGTACCTGATTACTACATGATATATCAACTGTTAGTAAGCAGCGTAATTTAAATATTTGAAGTAATTGAAATTAATTTAGATGCTTGAAACGGGTAAAGGATAGGTTTTGTTGAATACTAATTAGCAGGTTAGACGATATTTTCTTTTTTTTTTTAAGAAAAAAAAAGATTAGTAGTTTTTGAGGAACAGGTTCATTATAATTATAAGTTTAATTATAGGAGATAAGGGAATTGGTTTTCCATAAAATGATTTAATTTTGACAAGAAAACTAGTTATTATTATTAAATATCTACTAGTAAATCACTAGTGATAATATGAGAGATATATTCACGACTCTTCTAACTAATATCTAGGCAAGACAATAAATAAATCAGACTTAGCAAGTAAATGGGCTGTTTTATTCACATTTCTATGCATAAAACAACGAAAGGGCCATTACAAGCCAGAGTAATAATTCTTTTAATTGTTTAGTAGTCGAGAGAATGAGTAAGAAGGAAATTGAAGAGTGTATGAAAGAAGGGGAATATAAAGAAGAGAGAGCAGAGTGATAATTCCTTGAATTATTTAGTAGGAAAAGTATAAAATAGAAAATATAGAGAGTATTATTTGTAAAATTACTAAATTATCTATTTTATTTTTTTAAATTAATTATTTTGAAGGTTAAATCTGTGGGCCCAGTGGGAGCCCCCCTCCCCTTCCACTTCTCCTCTCCCTCCTACGAAACAAATGAATGTATCTCTCCCTTCACCCCCTTCTCCACCCCTTTCCATTCCTCCAAAAATTCCTTCTACCAAACATAGTGTAGGGAGCTAATTTCAACCGTGCAAACTCTTAAATAACTTGCTTTTGCAAAAATCAAGGTGTTTGTATGGCTAAACACTCCACAATATAAGGATCAAAATACTCTTTTGAAACTAGCAACCATGGCACCGCTAACAAACCCCGAGTGATCACAGCTTAAAGTTATATTTAGTAGGAGAGAAAAGGGAGAGAAAAGAAAAGGTGGGAGAGAAAAATGGAGGAAAAGTAGAAAAATAAATTGTTTGGTAGAAATAAAAAGGGAGTGAAAAGGAAAAAAGAAGAGAAAAAGGAGATGGGAAAATGTCAGGTGGGCCCCACAAATATTTCCCCTCCAAATTGGAGAGAAAATGGGAAGAAAAGAGAAATTGGCTGATGAATAAATTTAAGTTACTAAATTACTATTAGATATCAATTTTAAAAATTATTATATTAAGAATAAAATAATCATTTAAAATAAATCTATTTCTTTTCCTCTCTACATATCAAATAACAATAAAAAAAAAAAAAAAACTTTATTTTCCGTCCTATATATTTTCTTTCCATCCTATTTTTTTTCCTTCCCTCTCATTTTCTTTCTTCTCTACCAACCCCAATTGTCTTTGAGAGAGAACAAACTGCAGCTAGCATCATCGTTTAATTTCAACCATCCCAATTCAGGTGGATGCCAAGATTCAAGAATTTTAAATTGGAGAGAATTTCTTAAGACTTTTTAATTAGTTAGACTATTAGAGTATTCTATATTTATACGGTCATTGTCAGGCTTCTAGTTTACTGGAAAAAGAGAAAGGAAAAAAAAAATGATGTTCTAGTGTTGACCGTGATTATCACATATGATTTCATCATTAATTGGTGAACCTAAATTTTTATATATAATTGTTATTTAGCATTATTGGACAAAAAGTTCATCCCCAGATCATATTTTTACGGTTGCCAACGTATTATTAGTGTTATTAATTAATTACTGTTTTAGGTCTAACATTATCCTATTCTAACTACTACCCTAAACAGTGAGACAGTCGGGATTATTGTTTAGCGGGGATTAGAATTATATTTTGTCTATTTTGCAAGGAATATTTTATATTTTCTCTACTTTTTAGTTGGGGCCTTAGTATATAATTTAAGTTAAAAATTATAAATACGTGATTAATTTTTTTATTTTAAGGAAAAATAAAATTGAGTGAGGCTCAAGTCCCACTAACTATAATGTGCCTCAGTGCCTGATCCTAAAGAGTACACTGGAACACTTGATAAATCGTAAATTTATCATGCTTGAAAAGAAAACGTATTTCATATATGTACATAAGGTCCCAGTCCAATATATATATATATATTTTTCACTTGTCTATAGGTAATTTTTTACCCAATTAAAATTGACATAACATGTATTTTCGTGATAAAAAGACGGAGAGAGAAATAATATGAAATAGGGTGTATTTATTTTATTTTATTGTCCAACTATTCAAATCATTATAATCATTAAAAAATTATCCAACGTTTTTTTTTTAAAAAAAAGCTATAAATGGGTAAAAAATGAAATACTTACTGGATTAATCACCATATATAAATTTACCTTTATCTTTTAACGTCCTAGACAAATTTACCCCGTTGAAAGCAATGTAAACAGTCAAGAGAAAGTTGAGGATATATTTGACTTACTTTTGTAAATATAAGACCTAGGGTTTCATATTGTGCTATTATATATCATGGATTCAAGAGACATTTATTAACTGTTTAGCTAGTTTAAAGATTTAATTTGAGTTCTATATTAATATGTTTTAAGGAACTTATCTTACATTTTACGCATAATATACTTAACATATTAGCTATAATACAACTTGAACCCTCCCAGTTGTACATGATAGGATTATTAAAGGCCATCTCCAATCCATAACGCCAAAATGGTATAACTTTCACACCATTTCATTAGTTGAACTCCAGCTCATTACACTAAAAGTTATACTAAAAATAATATTCCCTTTCTATTCTTTATCTTTTTAGTCCTTTAATAATTAATTTATTTTACAAACTACTACATCTATATATTACTTGACACACTAGTGCAAATTATTGGAAAACAATATTCTAATAAATTAACAATACTAAAAATTAATAAATTAATTTTAATTAACTAAATATTGCATTTAATAAAACATTAGGAAAAAAAATGCAATATTGGATTTTAGCTATGTTGTTGGAAACTTAGCTATGTTGTTATTGTTTTAGTTGATGTTGTATTTGTTAACATGTTGTTGGAATTTTAGTTTATATTGGCATTTAGTATTAATTTTCTGTATATTATGAAGTTTTTAGATCATGGATTTTAATGAGTAATTATATTTTAATAATTATTAATACTTGTATTATTTAATTTAAATTATAATCAAATTAAATTAAATATGAAATAAATTAAATCATTATAGATAATAAAGGTTAATAAAAAAGGATATATTGGGAATAAATTTATAGGAAGTTATAAAGATGGGGGCTATCAAAGAAATAAAAAAATTTGAATAGTATTACACTAAATTTAGTGTAAAAGATAATATTGTTGTATTGGAGAGAATTTATAAAACCCAAATGGTATTTTGCACCAATTTGGTCCAATTTCGGAGATGCCCTCTATTGGTATTTTGAGACAATAAGTTAATCCCTATCCGATTTGGCATTCTAACCAATAATCGACGAAAGACATTAACCCATCTTTGGGAGTATCGTAGTTTTAAAATTGAAAAAGAGATTGATCTGGGTCTCTTCTAGCTCTCCGGCTGATTGGGACAACGAAAAGGGCCCTATCTCTCACTGTTATTGTTGTTATGAGTGCAAATTCACTGGAAATATGATTGAAAAACGTAACGGTAAAAGAAAGATGCTGTACAGTACTGATTTATGTCATCTCTTGCGGCCACCTGCCCCAGATATTTAGGGCATGGTAAAGAAGCCGTTTCAGGGAGGGATGTCTTCAAAAATAAATAAATAAATGAATAATACAAAAAATCTTTTTTTTTTTTTGAGGGTTTCAAAAAATCATTTAGTTGCACAAAAGTTTTACTGACATATATTGAAGATTCACGTGACCAAGAAATGTCACACAAAATTACCATGGCTATGTTGTACATATAGAGTTCCTGATGAGAAGGTTTTAGGCTTGAACAAACATTTTTTTCAGGTGAAATGTATTTTTCCTCACAACTAATTTGGTTGTCGTGGAAAAGAGATTGCAATTAAAAGAATATTAGTGACAAATTGTGACTAAAAGTGAATTTTGGTTTAAAAAAAAAAATTAACGGAAACCTTGGGCAAAAAAAAGGTTGGTACTTAATGTATACTTATAGGGAGATAAGGTTTAGGAAAATTATCACTATAATACCCTATGTTTAAAAAAAAAATGTGAAAAACCCTTATATTATTAAAAATTCAAATAAATACATTTTATTTGAATTATCATATCATTTACTACATTTAACCAGTCAAAATAAATACCTTCTTTTTGGTCAAACAAAAAATTGGTACTTAATGTATACTTATAGGGGGAAATAAGGTTTAGAAAAATTATCACTAAAATACCCTCTATTTTAAAAAAGTATAAAAAAACCCTTGTATTATTAAAAATTCAAAATAAATACCTTCTATTTAAATTATCATATCATTTGCTACTTTTAACCAGTCAAAAGCTTTAAAAAAATTAGAAAAATTAACATTTTACCCCTTGTTATATTATTTTAAAGCACACACTACGCATGAAAACGAGGAGAGAGATAATACATATAGCCTAGAACTTTTTAAAAAAACTTTTCCTTTCGTAATTGCAACACAAATCCAGAAAAGAAAAAAAAATCTAAAATTTTCAGAAATTTCGAAAGTTTTCTAGATTTGTGACGCAACTATGGGAAGAAGAATTCTTTTTAAAAGGTTTTAGATCATATATTTTCTCTCCTTTCATTTTTAAATATAGTGTGTTCCTTAAAATAATATAATAAGAGGTAAAATGTTCATTTTACTAATTTTGTTTAAAGCTTTTGACTGGACAAAGATAACGAATGATATGATAATTCAAATAGAAAGTTTTTATTTTGAATTTTTAATAATACAAGGATTTCTTTCATACTTTTTTAAAACAGATGATATTTTAGTAATAATGTTCCTTAAATAAAATGTATTTATTTTGAATTTCTAAAAATATAGTATTTTTTTCACATTTTTTTAAAACAAAAAGTATTTTAGCGATAATTTCTCTATTCAACCTGGATGACCTAACGATGATTCATGGCAACAATGTTTTTTCGATGATTATAATCTCACATTATTCCATAATAATTATAGTTACAGTCTTCCAAAGTAGGCCACAAAATTCATTAACTTATCTGTTACGCTGACATCTTCCAACAGAAAGAAACCGCTATAAAAGTCAATTTCGTACCTATATTTTTAAATTTATACACCGATTCATATTATATTAATTACATTATATTATATTATATTATAGTAGCATCATCCCAAAGGGTGGCAAGTCTCAGATATTTTGTACATTATTGCTGTATTGCACATGCAACTCTTTAATTTTACGTTTCATTCAACAATATACTAGCTTCGTCGAGAAAAAAAAAAAAAAAAAAAAACAGTATACTAGCTAGGCCAACACTTTTTCGTTCATCATGCATATTTGAATATTCAAGACGTGATCATTTGTCGTGTAGCAAAACATATCTTAATTAAATTTAACCATATTTGGTTTGTAACATGTACGTCATTCTTTCTTCCAAAAAAAAACAAGAAAAGATTTACGTCATTCTACTAATTTGTAAACAAAATTTGCGGAAAAGTTATTCCTTTATTATTGATGATCAATCATAACTATGCGGGAATTTTAACCGCAATAACTGGACAAGTATATAAATTAATAACATTTCGTCGAACCCTATATACTATGTGATCTTTTATATAGACCTTATATGTACATATATATATATAATACTCGATATTGTAGTGGTCAAAAAAGGGTTTTTATCACTTTTACACATAAAAAACTAAAAAGAATTACAAAAATACGAAACTCAAACTTTTTTCAAATTTTCGTACAGTTTTTACTAGAAAAATATCGTTTTTTTAAAATATTTAGAAAAATACTATTTTTAAAAATAATTACTGGTTACCAGTTTTCGAAAACTTGTTACTAGTTACTAGTTACCAGTTATATACTAGTTGTAAATACTTTTTGTTACTAGTTACTAGTTTCTGGAAACTAGCTACCAAAAACTAATTACTATTTTAAAAAATGGTATTTTTCTAAATAATTTTTGAAAAATAGTATTTATCTAATAAAAACCGTACCGCACCTGGAAAAAACTTAAACCACCCTATTTTTCAAATTTTTTTCTAAATTACCGTATAATGTCTAATTTCCCTGTCAAAAAATGGTTAGATAATTAAAAGTCCAATTGGAATGGATCTTTATGTCTAAAAAGCTTGTCGACACTATAATTAGGCCAAATGAGAAATGGGCTCACAAGGCCTAACCCACAAAATTATCTCTAATGACCAAAATCCGATTAACCAACGAGAAATTTAGGTAGATGACCAATATTTTAAATTTGATTAAGTAAATGTCTACTTTTTAAAATTTATAGCTAAATGTCCAAGTAGATATATTTTTACACTTGATAGATATATTTATCTACCAATTTCAGTTACTGTACTGAAATGTATTGGATATATAATTTTTTATACTTGGTATATAAAATTTTACACTTGGTATATAAATATATATACTGGACATTTTGCTATAACATTTGACAAATGAATATTTACTTAAATTGAGCTCAAAATTTGGTCATATTTCTATAAGGCCCTTAACCAACTAGCCAAGGATTCCGACCCGATTAAACCACAACCAGAATGAGGGGCCTAGCAAATCATAGAGATATTTTCAATCAAAAATCTCTGACTTTTTGGATCCCCCAACTCTGACAGAACTGCCTGAGTCTCGGAATGTCGAACTGCCTGCCATTATCAGTTACTATCGAGTGGGGAAGTCCGAACCGGCATATGATATTTTTGAAGATAAAATTTGTGCAATTTGCCTCAGTGATCTTTGCCAATGGTTCTGCTTTAACCCACTTTGTGAAATAGTCGATAGCAACAATTGCGAATCTTGCTTGTGCAGGGGCAGCGGGTAAAGGCCCGATTAAATCTATTCCCCATTTTGTGAAGGGCCAGGGGGCTAATGATCGGTGACAGGGGTTCAGAGTGCTCTTTTGTATAGTGGGCAAACCGCTGGCACTCGTCGCATCTTTCTACCATCTCCTTTGAATCTCTTATCATGGTCTGCCAATAGAATCCCTGCCTTAAAGCCTTATGCACAAGTGACCTTGGCCCTGAGTGATTTCCACACCCTCCTTCATGTATTTCCTTTAGCACATATTTGGCTTCATCAGGTCAGAGACATCTCAAATATGGAGCCGCGTATCCTCTCCTGTAAAGCTTGTCTCCAATAAGGACATATCGATTGGACTGGTACTTGATCTTCCGAGCTTCATTTCTATCGTCCGGCAGCTTGCTAGTTTCCAGATAATCTTTGATCGGATCGATCCACGATGGGAGAAGGTTTATACATAGGGTTTGTTCAGATTCTTGGGTGCTGGGCTTGGACAGAGTCTCGATCGGTATTTGTCCAAGAGAGTTGTCAACGAGCCCAGAAGCGAGTCGTGCGAGGCCGTCAACCTCAGCATTTTCAGGTCTCGGCACTCTAGTAATCTCGTACCAAGTCATTGCTCCTAACTGCTCCTCCGCTTTCGAAAGATATTTGATTATGTTATCTTCTTTGACTTCGTATTCCCCTTTTACCTGGTTTACGATCAGTTGTGAATCACTGAAGATCTCAACACACTGTACTCGGAGTTCCCTCACTAGCTTTAGACCAGCAACTAGTGCCTCGTACTCAGCCTCATTATTCGAGGCGAGGAAGTCGAGCCTCAAGGCATACCTGATCTTCTCTCCTTCTAGGCTGATGAGGACTAGACCTGCTCCACTTCCGATAGTACAAGACGGTCCGTCCACGTATATCTGCCAGACATACTGCTCGAGAGGTCTCCTCGACCTCCTCTTTGGTGACTTCGAGGTGCTCTCTTTGAGCATTTCTTCAATCTTGGTAGGATAAGTGAACTCGGCCATAAAATCAATTAGCGCCTGCCCCTTGATAGAGGTCCTTATGATGAACTCGATCTCAAACTCGCCGAGCTCCACGGCCCACTTAGTCAAGCGGCCGGAGACATCGGGCTTTTAGAGAATTTGTCTCAAGAGATGGCTGGTCGGGACTTTTATGGTATGTGCCTGAAAGTATGGTCAGAGTTTCCGAGCGGCCGTTATCAGAGCAAGACCCAGTTTCTCGATTTCTGGGTATCGGGTCTCGGCGTCGAGGAGGGACTTGCTGATATAATGGATTGGTACTTGTGCTCTTCCCCTCCTCCCTGACAAGAACTCCGCTCACCGCGTTCTCTGACACTGCTAAATACAGAATTAAAATCTCCCCGGGCGCAGGTTTGCCTAGAGTCGGGATTGCTCCCAATTAAGTCTTGATCTCCTGGAAAGCCTTTTCGCATTCCTCCGTCCATACTAAATCTTTTCCCATTTTCAATGCCTGGAAGAATGGTTGGCACTTATCCGTTGATCGGGCTATGAACCTGCTTAGAGCTGCGACCATGCCGACTAAGCTTTGGATTTCCTTCGTAATCCTCAGGGAATGAAGTTTGAGTATGGCCTGGATCTTCGCCGGGTTTGCCTCGATACCCCTATGATTTACCATGAATTCGAAGAACTTTCCAGACTCGACCCCGAACGTATATTTGGCGGGGTTCAACCTCATTTTATAATCCCTAAGGATGCCAAACATCTCCTTCAAATTGTCCATATGATCGACTTTTTTGAGGCTCTTAACTAGCATGTCGTCGATATATACCTCCATGGTCCTCCCAATCTGCTCTCGGAATATTTTGTTGACCAATTTTTGGTAGGTAGCTCCGGTGTTCTTTAGGCCGAACGGCATCATCAGATAGTAGTATAGCCCCTGGTCTGTCGTGAATGAAGTCTTTTCTTCGTCTCCCGAGTACATGCGAATCTGATTATAGCCTGAGTAGGCATCTATAAAGCTCAGGAGCTCGTGCCCATCTGTCACATCTACTAGCTGATTGATTCTCGGTAGTGGAAAAGAGTCCTTCGGGCAAGCCTTGTTGAGGTCTGTGAAGTCTATATAGACCCTCCACTTCCCATTTGTTTTTTTTACCAAGATGATGTTGGCCAACCATAATGGGTAGTTGACTTCCCTTATGAATCCTGCCTTGAGCAGCTTTCCGACCTCTTCATTGATTGCTCTATATCTCTCTGGGTTGAACTTCCTCCTCTTTTGAATAACCGGTTTTGAGTGCTCGTTCATATTCAGCCTGTGGACGATTACCTTAGGGTCAATACTGGGCATGTCCTCATGTGACCACGCAAATACGTCTTTGTATTCCTTCAGAAAGTTTATGAGCTTTTCCTGGAGTTCCCCTGGTAATCTAAAGCCAATTCTGACCAACCGCTCTAGGCACTGGTCGTCTATTTGGATGGATTCCAGGTCCTTAATGGGTTCGGCTCTCCTTTCCTCTTGCTCTTCCCGTGGGTCAAGGTCGCTAATTGCCCGCGCCTCCTTGGGGATGACCATCACCTCGTCGACCTGGTAGACTGTGGACACTATTCGTGCTTTTTGATCGGCTTTTGTTGCAATGGCGTAACATTCCCGGGCTGAGGTTTGGTCCCCTTTGATTATTCCGACCCCTTCTTCGATCGGAAACTTCATCGCGAAGTGATAGGTTGATACTACTGCTTTCAACTTGTTCAGGGTTGGTCGCCCGATTATAGCATTGTATGCCGACCTTTGGTCCATAACGAGGAAATCCACCATTTGAGTGGCGGCGGCGGGCTCTTCCCCAAATGTTACGGGCACTCCGATCACCCCTTCAGGGTGGACACATTCTTCCACAAACCCATATAGTGGGGTTTTGGAGGGCCTCAGTAATGCTCCCCCTATGTTCATCTTTCTATATGCTGATGCAAACAAGATATCCGCCAAGCTACCTGTGTCGACCAGCACCCGAAAAACTCAACCATTCGCAATCCTTAGGACCATCACAAGAGCATCGTTGTGGGGGGTGGATTTGTTGGGAAAATGCCCTAGAAAGCAGTTTCTTTGTTTAGCATTTTAAACAATGTTTATTGGATTTAAGTGTTATCTATTTGTTGTCAATAAATTCCATATTATGTCCTAATTATATATATGTGATGTTTATGCTTTCTATTATGCAAATATCTAAAAGTTTCCATGACTAATAATGAGTAATAAAGAATTGTTCGTATGAAGTGTTCACATGTGGGAGACTAAATTCTTTATTTCATTATGTCTAAATTAAAAGTTCACATTCTACAAATAAAGATAGAATACTTTATTTGTGATATCCTCAAATTTCGTATGACACCCAACTCCTTATATAATTAAAGGAGCCAATAATAGTATACTAACATCTTATTCATTTTTATATAATAATGTTATCTATGTGCATATAATTTTAAGTACAAGTTATTGACTACATTTATTTTATTATCTTTTATTAATAATTCATTTTGCAGTGAAATGCTCAAGACACACTCTTTGGTACAAGTTTGACGTGTATATTATTCAATTTTTAATTGAATCCTAAATGGCTAGATTTTATTGGTTATGTTAATAACTACTAGAATAGTAGAAATCATTTTAATACCTATTTTATAGTTTAGATATCTATAGTTTTGTTTAAAAAAGAAAGGAAAAAAAAAGTGTGAAAATGATTTCACCGACTTTATTAAAGTCGGCCACCTCTTGTACTAGCACGTATATATTAAAGCCTTTTACTCTAGAAACTTTCATAACTTTCAACCGTAAGAAATTCTATCTTCACTTTTCACTACACCTGGTTATACTTTCCTAGATTCTCTTCTATAAATTTTAAAGTAGTTTAATATATAAGCCTATTTTCTCCATTAGTCTTCCATCAATACACGAGATAGAAAAGTAAGTTTCTCTTTAATTAGTTGGGCAAGTGATTTCCCTTTATTAATTCATTTTATATGTTTTATTGGCTGTTTTCTTTTGTTTGAAGAAGGTACTTGATGTGGTATTAGCAATATTTGTGTGCGTAATTATATGCTGATGTACGGACTTTTTTTTTTTAGTGATGAAGTATTTTATGGAGTTGTTATCTGTGTGTTATATATATATGTGCTTGTGTGTATGCGAAAAAAAAAGAAAAAAAAAAGAAAAGAAGTTAATTATAAACTTAAGAGGAGTTTTAACAAACCTGGCTCACGCATTTGACTTTAGTTTTGAATCATAGGCATAGTATTAATTAATTGTGTCTTATATTGGAAGTGGACAATTATTTAGTACATTATTCAACTATTTTATCCATATGCTTGTATCTTTAAAAAGGAAATGTTTGATGGAGGTCCACAGATAAACACTTAACCTTATATTATAGGTGATGAATTTGATTAATCATACTATTCAATCAAATATTAATTGCATGGTTACATGTTTACCTTATAAGCTTTGAAAG
>JXTC01000761.1:12138-26197 GCA_002914845.1 Trema orientale
GCAGTACACAGAGGGGTTTGAGATGTATTTGGGACTCAAGACCTCCATACGACGGCTTATGATTAGTTATTAGTTATCTGAGTGGCTCAGTATGCAATTCACTGTCTTGTCAGGCAATACAATATACACAGGGATCCCAATCATATGATTATCTGTTCTCTGTCATGTGCACTCTGTATCTACATACGTTACTTACTGAGTTTCATACTCACAAATATTCTTACATTACAGAAGGTACTGATGATATATGAGATAGAGGAGGAGCACCGACTTTCTGACCGCGGCTTATGTATATGAGCATTTTGACGCTGTGGTTTCCTGATAGAGAATTTTGTACCTGTTTTGAGTGTATGTATATTATGTATATTTTTATGAGATGCCCACTTCGTGTGTACATATATATGTATAAATTAGACTATGTATAATTATGAGTGGAGTTTTCCTTTTTCTCCCAGGAAGTTTAAAAAGTTTTAAATTTAAGTTTTAAATTTTTCCCCATTTCTCAGTTCTAAGTCGAGTAGCGCCTCCCGATCTCTCTAAATATTTTTACGAATATCCGTACGTACGCGTGTAGGATCGGGGGATGCCACATTATTTTGCCATAGAATGTAGTATTGTCTATTTCAACGGGATTGATGAAGTCTCCAATCATCGAAGTATCTGACTTCGGATAGAAACATTAGCGCGTTATAAGAAAGTTATAAGTGCATTGAACTGGACCAAGTGAAAATAGAATTTGAGGTTAAGTGCCATAACTCAATATTCTATCTTTCACTAATCTAGCACTATTGCAAGATTACCTTAATCCTAGTGATTATCGGACTTGCTTTCATGAGTTTTATCTTTTTGACTTACTAAAGGACTAGTTCCGATTATATGGTTCGAACTCCGATATCTTGGAAGATAAGATTTGTGAATTGACGAGAACGCCCTTCATGATTTGGACACCATGCATATAATGTCACTTTGAGTTTTTTTAAGGACTTAGATAATAAAAACCAGGCGTCAGGTATTCACTTTGTTAATTTGACTGTGTTTGTAAGGGCAGTTACAAACACCATAGTCAACTATTATCTATTAGATGAAAAATAGCAACTCAAAGGTAAACATGTACTAGAGGGGTAATACGGTAATTTCACCTCACTAGTACGGCATTGCATCCGGGGTATATCTGCAGGTATAGTATATGCTAAATGGATCAAGTTAATTAAAGTGTTAATTAGCTTCACAGAAAATATATGACATTTAGTCTAAGAGTACAATATTGGGCCTATAGTGGAGTGCCCCAATATTAATGGACAAGGCCCAATAATAATTAAGAGTTAATTATGATTATGTGTAATTGGCCCATTAGAGCTTAGACTATTTGGATCTATAAGGTCCCATGTCTAGCTCACACATAGCCCAATACTAATTGGATGGTCAGTTGAGCCCAATAAGCCCACTAGGGTTTACATCTCTCTAATACTCAAGAGAAAAGTTCTTCTAAGTCTCTGTAGTAGAACCACACGCCACCCATAGCACAGAAACTGTGCTTGGTGTGAAACAGAGAGAAAAAGAGAGAGTGAGAGAGTCGAGCTACCACGGGAGAAATCCCGAGCTCGCTCATGGCCGCCGAGGGAGAGATACCTATGGTCGTAGATGTGTAATCAAGGAGAAGGAAGAGCGTCTTCCGGATCGTCCGCTTATCTTTCGTTGGGAATCAAGAAGGTGCCCACACACCGGATCATTCAACGGGTTTCAGAGAATAGACGGGAAGGCTCAATGGTTGTGAAGCACTTCCAGGTTTTATCTAAACCAAGATCCATGAATTGATTTATGTTAGATCAATGATCCAATTTATTTTCTTTTTTAAAATTTCAAGAAAATTTTAAAATATCTATTCCACTGCGTTCTTGATTTGTTTACAAAACTGCAGAAATCATTTTCGGTAAAAATCATTTTTTAGAAATTTAGTCTCCGTAATTTCCAACAGGATTAACCTTCTGGCATCTTCCTCAGTGAACATAATTAGTGCCGACTCTCGTTTAGATAGCTTGGCGATATGCTCCGCCATGTTGGCTTAGTGTCCGGACGCGATCTCCCGAGCCATTCTTACTTGGCCTCATCGGGCGTTGGTCGAATCACTAGCCATTGGCCCCCCCGAGATGATCCGAATTTCGTGGGGTGCATTGTCGTTGCTGCTGGGACCTGGTTGCCTATCCGCACCCACGTTTCTATTGGGAGCAAAGGCATACGCCTATTTGTCTTGTTTGGCAGCTCTGTTCACGTATTCCCTTAAGTATCCTTGCTGGATTAACCCTTCTATTTGATCCTTCAGGTGGTGACATTCTGACGTTTTATGTCCCAGCTCCTTGTGGAACCTGCAATATTTGTTCATGTTCCTCTTTTCTGGTGGTGCCCTCATTGGGAGTGGAGCCTTTAACATGTTCTTACCTTCAATCTGGATCATGATCTGCTCTCTTGGGGTATTCAAGGGTGTGTAGTTCTGCTTGGGCGCCATCACCTTGTTCTGATTTGGGAGAGGGGGTCACAGGTTATTCATGCTGGGATACTGCAGAGAGTTGTTAGGGGGTGTGGTTGCTGGTGTTTACTGGAATAAATTTTCGGAAAATATTTTCATAAAATCATTTTCAAGAACACCATAGTTTTGTAAAATTAAGAGACGCAGCAGAATTAGTCGTTTAAAATTTTTCTTTTCACAAAACGTTTCGGATCGTGATCTAACATAAATTAACTCTTAACCTAGACAAGAACAATACCCGGATTCGCTCCACAAACTTCTCGTCTTTCTGTCTATTCTCGAAAGCCGTTTGATTGATCCGGTGGGTGGTCACCTTCTTGATTCCCAACAAAGAGATCTGCAGACGAACAAGAAGACGATCTTCTTAAACTGATTTCTCCAGGATGGCCGAAAAACACCAAGGATGGTGAACCCTAGTGGTGGCCGATTTCTGCTCTCCTTTTTCTCTCTGTTATGCGTGTAACACTCTCTTCCAAAGGGGGTGTTTCACGTGTAGTTCATATTATGTGTAGTTAGAGAACTTTTTTCTCTTAACTATAGAGAGATTAGTAAGCCCTAATGGGCTTATTGGGCTTATTGGGCTCAACTGATCATCAAATAACTATTGGGCTTTAATTTGAGCTAGACAGGGGACCACATGGATCCATAAAACCTAAGCTCTAATGGACCATGCACCCACTATCATAATTAACTCTTAATTATGATTGGGCCTTGTCTATTAATATTGGGGAAACCACTATAGGCCCAATATTGAACTCTTGGACTAAATGTCATTTATTTTTCTATGAAGCTTATTAATAATTAATTAGCTTGATCCATTTAGCATATACTATACCTGCAGACATACCCCCGATGCAATGCCGTACTAGTGGGGTGAAATTACCGTATTACCCTTCTAGTACATATTTACCTTTGAGTTGCCATTTTTCATCTAATGGATAATAGTTGACTACGGTGTTTGTATATGCTCATACTAACACAGTCAAATTCACATAGTAAATACCGGGGCCCTGGTTTATATTATCCAAGTACTTGAAAAAACTTAAAGTGACATTACATGCATGGTGTCCATTATGAGAAACGTTCTACACATTTCATATACCTTATCTTCCAAGATACCAGAGTTTGAACCATAAATCGGAACTAGTCTTTTAGTAACTCAAGAAGATAAAACACATAAAAGCAAGTTCGTTAATCACTAGGATTAAGGTCTTCTACAATAGTGCTAGATTAGTGAAATTAGAAATTTGAGTTATGGCACTTAACCTCAAATTCTAATTCACTAGGTCCTATTCGATGCTGTTATAACTTTCTTATAATACACTAGTGTTTCTATCCGAAGACTCACTTCGATAATTAGAGACTTCATTAATTAAATAGACAACACTACATTCTATGGCATAGTAAAGTACTCCATCTTCAATATGCAGAATGCGAAGAATTTAATTTAGACATAATGAAATAAAGAATATAATGTCTCCCACATATGAACTTTTCATACGAATAATTCTTTATTACTTATTTCATGTCTTGGAATCTTTTAGATGTTTGCATAAAATAAACATACACATCATATGTATATCAATGGGACATAAATAAAATAGAAATTCATAACATGGAATTTATTAATTATAAATAGATACTAAATAATTCAATAAATATTATTTATAATGTCTAAATAATAAACTGCTTTATAGGACATTACCCCAACAGTGGTATCTTGTTTATTCTTTTTAGGCTGAGGTCTGTTGCTCCCGCTTTCGACCTTCACCCTCTTCCCCAACTCCCCACCCGCACCAACCATAGGGGTGATGCTACCCTCTTTTACTATGCTAAGAAAATAGTCCTCGTCATTCACTATTTCCTGAGCTTTTTCTTTAAATGCGGCGTAGGTGGTAGGTCTCTTCTTGCTCATGAACCATACCAGTTTCTCATGTCGCGTCCCCTCTTGAGCTGCATTCAAAATTATTTCTTGGGTGACACCCAGACACTCAAGTACTGCAGCATCAAACCGGGCCAGGTAAGACCTCAGGGATTCGCCTTCCCCCTGTTCTATGGCCTTAAGATAACTCCAACCTTTTTGTTGGATCCTCGAACCCAAGAACTATAGTACGAATGCCTCGCACAATGCCTCGAAGTCTTTGACAGACCCAGCTTCCAGCCTTCCGTACTAAATTTGTGCCGAGCCTGTCAGCGTGAGTGGGAAAGCATTACAGAATGTAGCGGAGTCGGCTTTGGCTATGGTCATCCACGCCTTATAGCTTTGTACGTGGTGAGCTGGATCTCCCTTACCATCATAGAGGGAATATTCGGCATTTTGAAATGTTGAGGAGGACACGACCGCACTATCTCAATTGGGAATGGAGACTTGGTTTCTTCTAGTATTATTCGGATATTTTCAGTTAGCTTTCGTTTGGCCAAGAGTTGGTCCACTTGCTTTCTTAGTGCTTGATAACGACCATCTCCATCTCCAATTTGTGGCTCGGGGACGGGTCCGACTCGTGTTGTCTCCTTAACTGGTTCACAACCTTGCTAGGGTGGTGAGTGGTAAGCCCGAGCTCTCCACTGGTTCAACGTTTCCCTGAGATTTGTTGTCCCCAGGCGGTCGGACCTTCTTGAAACATATATATCCAAGCTATCATCGAGGGCCAATCATTCAAATACGGTCTTCCTTGTTCTGGAACTACCAGTTCTCTCTTCTCCCCGGAGCAACTGGTCCTCGTTGGAAGCGTCGGAGGCTGCTCGGCGATGCCTCCTTCTCCTCGGTATGCGAGTGTCACCACTCTCCTCGGTTGGAGCTCCTCTGGTCGAACGTGATCTTGCCTCGCTGTCCTCGTCCCTGTCCCTTTGGATAGGATTTCTCCTTCCGTCCTCTTGAGGAAGAGCCCCATTTGGGGCGACAAGGATCGGATGGACAACGTTTTGGCCGACCACATGCGCCAGGTGCTCGACAATCAAGGTGAGCTGTTGGACCTGCTCCCCAAGCTTATTGACCCTGTCTCGGCATGGCCGCGGTGGGTAGGGGGCACCCACTTGGTCTTGAATCTGCTGAGGGGGAACAATGTTCGCTCGGTCTCACAGGTTTTACTGTTGATTGTCTCCTTCACGGGTATTGGTCTGTGTGTGGTCAGTTGTTCGTGACCCAGACGCTCTGCTCGTCATAATGGAGGTTAATTAGATTCGCGAAAGTTGTTTGATGATGCTAGGTAGGGCTATGCACTAGTTTTCCAGCTAGGGGCCCTCCTTCTAGCGCCAAAATATTGGTGTGAATTTTAGTCCGTGAACCAACGCGCGCCACGCGCCCTTGGGTGGTTCTTCCTCAAGAGGAGCCAAAACCTAGATTTGATGTAGGTGTGGTCCGTACAACCTTGAAAAAAGTTATGCCTGGACTTTTCACCAACTAGTAATGGGTGGTACCAGTGCGGTACCTGCCAAATCTTCTCATCAGAAAGGTAGTTAGTAGTATATTAGATGAAGTATTCAATAGGGTAGTGGTCCAATAATAAATGGGCGATGATGAGAAGGGAAAAGGCAAAAAAAGACAAATAGAGTTTTGGGGATTTGTGGTGGCTTACCTCTTTCAGGCGATTACGAGGTTATTTATAGTTACTTTGTGGTCCCCCAAAGATTAGGGTTGACTCCCACGTGTCCCTGAAAAGATAAAAGAGAATCTCACCTACCCGCTTGTATGGACGCGAGTATGTGATTGGGCCAGGTGTCGGCTCCTCCTGGGTTCGCGTCCTGTATCCATCCTCTTGGTCGGGGTTATACCGCTATATTGATGGTTAGCTATTTCTCGGTTCTCTGGCCTTTCGCTTAGGGTTCGTAGTCAGTACGAAGCATAAAATCCGACCAGAGCGGCTTCCTTTCCTGGTGACCTGGATCAAGCCGTGGCCGGTTGGTTTCATTTTTAGACTTGCTCGGCTATTCTCAGGTCGTAGCCTCAATCTCTAATTAACTCGGTCGTTTTGCAAAATACGATGTCGTTTATAGTCTATACCACGGCGCGTCGTTTTCAACATGACATACGTGTCGTTTTCTGATTTATTTGGGGAGATTACCATTAATACAAATAATTTTAGATGTATGACACGATAATAAGGATTAGTTTGAAAAACATTTATGATGAGTTCCTTTTTTCATCGTACGAGGCTTAGAAGAACCCTAAGTATAAATTATCCATTAAATTTTGCATAATATCATAAACCGGCAGTCCATATTTAGATTTTAGATGCAAAAAATTCTTTTCTTTATCACTTTTTTTTTTGGTGTCCTTTTACTAGTGGCCAATTAATTTGCTTTTAACGTCCTCATTATTTCACCATCATTTAAGTAACAATATTTTCTCTTGAAATATTATGGCCGTAGATATAGGACCCTTTATTTATTTATTTATTTATTTTTGACGTATAATCGGTAGATAAGACACATACGTAGGTATATATTGCCACCTAAAGAAATTGCGTCATGATAAGAGGATGCTTTCGAACAACATTATCGGCATCCTTAAAGGGCTTCTCATGCAAACTTTCCATTGTTTTCATCAACATTATGGCCCACCTTCATAACATTATTTTAAATATATTATTAATTCGCACAAAATTTAACCATACATATCACATTTCACTAATCCGTCACGTCTGATATCAATAATCCTCCCCTTTTTCTCTCTAGAAATAACCTTTTATATAGAGTGTTGTAATAAATCACGTCATTAATTGGTTAATTAATTTGACAGTACATAGCATATGATATATTCAATTTATTTAATCAGCTTACTAAGTGGAACAAAATTTGGAGCTATATATATAAAATATTATATGGGGAAGGTATATTCTATATATCGACCGTTGGATCACATAGAATATTTGGAAATATTATACAAAACGTCGAAAATTTCAACTACTTAAAACCCAACAACAACAAATTTATATGAAAGTAAAATAAGGTGATGGGGTTCAGATGAGATGTCCAGTGCAGGTTAGTAGAAGTGGTTGCTCCGTCAATTTGTCTCCCAAAATTCATGATTAGGCATAGAATTTGGAGGAATAACGATAATGATTAAAGCTGAGACATGGAGACCTCATAACAGAACATATATATGATATATATTATATATAACATATTTACATATATGTAACATTTTTAATGCTACCGTTATCTCTGAGGAGAGAGAGAGATGGGCACTAAAATGAATAGCAAGTGGGCAAAGTATGTCGGTAGATATACTCGAACACAATCATAAAAGATAACATGAGAAGTGTTGGCCACATGGATCCATGCGAGTTGTAGTGACTAAGGTTGTTAAAATTTGGATTGACTTTGCATAATCTTAACATTATGTCTTATGGACTTAACTTGGTACACTATATAAATATAATATATATTATAATTTAGATTAACGAATTTTTTTGGGACTAAATATTATGATATACATAGTGCCTTATCAATTAAGATGAAATGAAATAATTACTCCTATATATTACGCAAGTTTTAGCTAGGGTGACGTCATTAATCTCTTTGCTTAACAAAGTGCTTGGTTGGTTTCACATCTACTTACTTCAAATTAATTAATGTTCTACAGAATCAACGATCGCTAAATTATATGTAACTGTTCTTAATTTGTAAGCGTACGAAACGAGTCTCATGTAAGTCTTTATGTAAACATTCCGTACATGGGGCCACATCTGAATTCAAACAGTACTATAAAAAATGAGTGCATAGTGGTACTAGTACAATATATGTGTATCTTAAAGAAATTAAATGACAGAAATAAAGAATTCAACAATATTCTAAATTAGGTAAAACTAGAGGGCAATATTGCAAATATCTTATGTAAGACAAGGCAAGTAGATGTGTTGGATAAAATACTGTCGTTTTGTGATGATCTCTTTATTAATGCTATCGTGACTTTATTATATGTTTTTTAAAACCCGGTCTCGTGATCTAAAGAAACAAGTTATTAACTACTTGGCACTTGCTATCAAAGTTCGTTTTCCGAGTGGGTCGTAAGTGCGTACGAGAGACAGTCCAAGGTTAATAGCTACTGCATTATATGATAATGCAAACCCACATTCTGAGACAAATTAAATTATGGAATATTGTCAAATTGCTACAGCAATTAGCTTTAATGTGAATGCATTTATTAGTTTAGAATAAAGTCTATACATTAATATCCATTTATTCTAGTATATGGGTCTCGTTCATTTTAAATTGAATCATTTCATGTCAACAAATGACCATATTCGTGTAATTGGATTTTAGAGGAGTAAGAAATGTTGAATTCTACCAAATAAAACTGTATGCAAATTTGATATTTTATAATAAAAAGTATAGATAAATATATTTTACAACATAATTACAAAAGTAATTGGTCTATCCCCTCACAAAATTTGATCCTTTATATAAATACTTTATTTTATACGTACCTATAGGTATGTCTACATATAACGCTTGTATCTAATTATTGGAGTAAAAGTAACAACAGTTTACTTCCTTTACGCAACCATATCTCTCTCATATCTCTACCATGGCTCGATCAATATATAGCGCTAGTTCTGTTCCCCTTTAGGCCATCATACTTTACGATCAATATGATATCCTTCGGCCCAAACTTTTAAGGTGACGAAGTTCATGCAAAAAATCAAACAACTAAAGGGTAAGATATACTTTTCACAAATACTAAGAAGGGAGGAATTAAAACGGCACAGAAACTAATAGAGAAAAGACTTTGGTTGATGGGTACGTACTTAATATTCACTACTGAATTTCCATTCTTCCAAATTGCTTTGTCTATTCTCTCTCATAACAAATATTTAAAGATTCATTAGTTGGTGTGTATAAATCACGAGGAAATAGAAAAGCTGAAAAGAAAAAAGGTATGAAATAAGGAAAATGTCGTTCTACTACTAGTCTCCTACTATTAAAAAGGTTATGATTATAAACACATGATCCATTAATTTTGCAGCCCCTTTCGGATATATATATATAAGAAACGTGCCCAAACGTACCTAGCTATTCCTAATTTGTATAATATTGCTTGAAGTCAGTAACATTTTTGTTGAGATAGACCCTTAAATGAAAGAACATGAAGATCTATTAATTACTTAGAGATGATTTATATAGTACATTTTTACTTGTGTGTACTGTGTCACGCATCTATATATATATATATATAGATATATGCGTCTACTAGAATTTGGTGACATTGGATATATTGTAGAGAAATTACATATAAACGAGTACGCACTGATCATTCTTAATCAATTATCACCTAGATCTGGAGAGTTTCACATTGTTATGTCCAGTTATAAAATTAGACCATAATATAAGAGATCTACATATAGAGTTATTAATTTCTAGACGAGTTGAATTGGAAAATGATGATATCGTCATATTTTGCTGTTAATTATTTATTTTGAAAATTTGAGGAACCCAATTTCCAGGAGTCTCCACAAAACCCATCATATCTTTCTCCTCCTACGGGACCATGAATGAAAGCTCAGTGCCTCCGACCCCATCTCTCTCTCTCTCTTCTGGCCTTCTTGTCGTTGAGGTGGTTGCACAAGTAAAACGAGTGACGTTCCACAGAGAATTAGAGAGAGAGAGAGAGAGAGAGAGAGAGATAGAGTTGTTTTGTGGGATATTGGTGGTTTCAGAGGTGCTTTTCAGAGAGAGAGAGAGAGAGAGTTGTTTTGTGGGATAGTGGTGGTTTCAGAGGTGCTTTTCAAATAGATATTAAGGTCGAGGGTCATAGTTGAGATGTGGGCGTGCCCTCCGCCCACACTTTATATTGTTACCTCTCTAACGCTCTATTTTTTTTTTTTTTTTTTTGAGCTGATCCCACTTTTAGTACCTATATTGTGGGGCCTACACCCCTACCCCTACCCCTTTTTGGGGCCCATTATTTATCTCTCTCTCGCTATAGCCCTATAGTTTTAGGTGGTTGGCTCTTCTCCGAGGGGACTGGACCCCACGTCCAAGTACACTAATGGCCATGATACCTTAAGCTTTTCATGCATTTTTGGACCCTTCCCTCACCATGCCCTACACCCCATTATAAATTATCATGACTTCGTTACCTCTTTACGCACATCTTGTTATATCGTCCTTCGTTTCTTTCTCTCTTTTCCATTATTTACTCTTTTTTTTCCTTTTGCTCTGTGTCACCACCAAATTAAGCCTCAACTTTCTTGCTTTCCTCTCTCTCTATCTCTCTCTCTCTCTCTCTGCACTTGATTATGTTAATTTCTCGCATCAGTTTCAGATAGTTTACCATCTTTTTGAACTTTTACCTCCAACTATACTACAGTTCTGATCATCAACATCATCAAGATATTATTCTTCTAATTAATGTCTGAGGGCATGAATCTATCCATCAACGGCCAGTCTCAGGTGCCGCCGGGCTTCCGGTTTCATCCGACGGAGGAGGAGCTTCTCCACTACTACCTCAGGAAGAAAGTGGCTTTCGAGAAGATTGATCTCGATGTAATCCGTGAAGTTGATCTCAACAAGCTTGAACCATGGGATATACAAGGTAGCTAGTACTAAAATTGGGTTCATATTTACTTATATAAAATTAGATACATATTTCTCCTAGTATGCTCTTAAATTTTTAATTAAGATCTTCATTTTCGGGATGGGATACTCATAGAAAAATGCAAGATTGGATCCACTCCACAAAACGATTGGTACTTCTTCAGTCACAAGGACAAGAAATACCCGACCGGAACTCGAACCAATCGCGCAACCGCGGCCGGGTTTTGGAAGGCCACGGGAAGGGACAAGATCATTTATAGTGGCTTCAAAAGAATTGGACTGAGAAAAACACTAGTGTTCTACAAAGGCAGAGCACCACATGGACAAAAGTCAGATTGGATCATGCATGAATATAGGCTAGATGAAACCACCACCCATGACTCCACCGTAAGCCCCATTCTCTTCATTATTTCTCTCCATTATTAGTGCTACTCTACTTTGTCCCATTTTTGCTACCAAAAACTTTGGAATATTATTCTATGTTTTTAACTAATTAAAAGTATCCCCTCCCTAATTTCCTCCTTTTAGTTTTAGTATATTTACTAATCCTTAATGGAACAGGCCGTTTCGAATCCCATGGTAGCGGATTCATCATCGGAGGACGGATGGGTTGTTTGCCGGGTATTCAAGAAGAAGAATTACCAGAAATCAGTAGACAGCCCAAAAGGTGCCACGTCAGCTATGTCAGTGGATTCAAATATGAGCCATCCTCATCCTCATCATTTTCATCAGATGCCTCTTAATCCGAGAAACGACGGCGTTTTGGACCAGATACTTCTGTACATGGGAAGAACTTGCAAGCTGGAAAACGAGTCCTTAACCAACACTATCTCCGCCGACCGGTTTCTGGCCACGAATAAGAGCAGCGCCACCGTGGCAGGAGGCGGCGACGCGGTGTTCCACCAAAACTTCATGCATCTCCCGAGGCTTCATGAGGAGAGCCCAACTAACAACAACAACAACAGTACTCTCCATTCGCTTCCATTAAACGACAGCGTTTCTCCTTTCAAACCTTATAATAATAACAACGGTTGTTTTGATCAATCCATGGAGTACGACATGCTCTTGGATACCGAACCCTCCTCCTCGGACCGGAGATCCGAAGACCCGAAGCCCGCCAACCGGGTCAATGACTGGGTTGCCCTCGACCGGCTCGTGGCGTCCCAGCTCAATGGCCAAGATCATGATCAAGACACTTCCAAGCAACTCTCTTGTGGCTTCGGTGACATTCAAAACGTCATGTCGTTTTGTACTCCTCCGCCTGCTGACGACGAAGACGACGTCGTACAGTTGTCGTATCCGTACCTACGTTCTGGTACCGGTACTAATACTAGAATATCAAATCTTCACAACCACCAAAACTACAGTGAGAACGATCTTTGGAGTTTCGCTAGATCGTCATCGTCCCCGTCGTCATCGTCAGACCCATTATGCCACTTGTCGGTATAATGGGAGCATTGAAAAAATATCAACAGTCAAATATAATATATATATATATATATATATATATATAAATGTTACGATGATATAATTGTGACAAGTACTATAATAGGTACGTACGTATAAGTTACGTAGAGAAATATATATATATCAAAATACCTTTTGGTTTTACATAAATAAGTTAGGAGATAATATAAGATATTTTATGATCATGATCATATATTCTAGATAGATGGTATAATTACTTTTTGAGCTTAGTGTGGTACTGTCAATTAGAACCATTATCTTTCTTTTTTGTTTAATAATTACCATTATATGTCTTTCCCTCCATTGAACTTGCTAGCTAATTTCTGGGTGCTTTGATGTGCTCTTTCCATCTGCAATTATGTACCTTTATGTTATGGTCTTGGCCTTTTTCGTTAACTATATTGAAAAGCCTGACAAACTTAATTATAGCAGGACGCTGACTTCTTGATCGGATTTGATACCACACGCAATTAAATAATGTATATTTAGTATATACTCCGTCAAAAGAGAAAAAAAAAATGATAACAATATGTATACCCACTTGCCTTGGTCACATTGGTAAGAAACCTTTTCTGATGGATTTAATTTCTGAAAATTAAAAATTGAAAAAATTCTTGGTGTCGCGTACCAAAGAGTGAGATCCTGGGTTCTAGCTCACTCTCTCACATAACTTACATAATACATATTCCATTAAATAAAGATACAAGAAAAGGCGATCACCTTTTACAATTTCTTTTTTGATAAGACCTTTTACAAAATTGAGATAAGATTATAAAAATAGCACGAGAATCATAGTGAACCATACACTACATATCATCATCTTAACGAGCAAAAAAAAAACATATCATCATCTTCATCATATGTGCATTGCTATCTCTCTCTCTTACTCGGCCATCTTGTCTGGGGTGCAACTGCTTTTTCTTTTTTTCTTCAACTTGATAATAATAAGAGAGATCTTTTGTACTATTATTAATCTTGAGCTTTTTCAGTGACTAGTTTATTTTTGCTTTCAATTTATTTGTTGGATTTATTATCCAATGATGAAGTTTTCTTTTTCTTTCATTCTATCTTTCACATTTTTTCTTCTAGATACTAGATCGGTAGATTTAATGATGAAGTTACTATATAACGCATCTAATCATCATGTTATATATAGAACATAAGTACAATGCCTAACTAATTGTGAAAGCTATGTGTATCGTTGATACTTGTATAATATATAAATGTACGTGTATATGCTAGTGGCCGGCTCGTACTTGCTTGTGCATTTTTGAACATGCGCAACGACGTCGTGGGAGGGAATCCATTATCAGAAACCGGAAAAATAATAATTAAGCTGGGGAAAGATTTATATAGATTATAGTGCTTAATCGCAATGTACACGAATATTATGGAAACTTCATTTAAGTGTTTTTTTTCCTATTCTCATAAATCAACATTTTCTCATTGGACTGTTGCACTTGATTATGATAATGCATACAACAGGCATGCATATATGTTAAATCAAACTTGATATTTATTCTTGTTAGG
>JXTC01000761.1:32414-64768 GCA_002914845.1 Trema orientale
ATTGTTAAGTTTTGTCTGATTGAGTTTTTTTACTCTAGCTAGTAGAGATTCAAAACCATAGTAGGTTTTGTTTTAGAAAAATCTGCTATACTTTAAACTATATTAGTTAGCTGCTATATGACAAATATTGGATTTCATATATGCTATTTTTAAAAGTTTCCTTGACTTTCCTAACAAAACAAAAAAGTAAGAACAAAATTTGTTAGCTTAAATTGATATATTTTTTCTTTTAATTTCTGGACAACAAATCTTACTTATATCAGATATTTGTCCGAACTGTTGTAGACTCATTAATTTTTCTTTTCTTTTATTCTCAACCACAAATTTACTTTGTGATATATTTTTCTTTATACAATATGTTTTCTTTTAATTTAGACGAATAGAAAATCTCATTTTTATCTTCTTTTTTTTTTTGTTTAGTAGAAAGGATATTAGAAATATACAATATCCTTTTATATGCTAGGAAATAACATATAGTAAAAATTCGTCAACATTGCTTTAGAATAGCTCACACACAATCAATAAACATTGTCCAAAACGTCAAAGAAATTAAGAGAGAAATATAGAATAGAGAAGACATAAAAATTGAACGTAGTTCTGTCAATATTACTTATGTACCATGGGGAATAAACTTGAATATTATCTCGACTAAATTAAGGAAATCGTACAAAGTATTTGTAACTCACTCTTATAAGTCTTTCATGCTCACACTCAAAGATTTATTCTCCACTCACTAAGAAACTACCCTACTATTCGCCCCTGTATATATAGACCCATGAATTAGAACTTACAATCCAACTCAAACTACTAATATATCTAATAGATAAAATGGCATAAACATGCTAGGACGAAACAGACTTCTTCAAGAATAGGTTTCCTAAGAAGGGTAAAAAGCTACCAACATATAAGATTCCTACAAGGATAAAAAGTCTTACACATAACATCATCCCACTTGAAGACTTGTTTATTCATATACAATAAACTACTCCAAGTTGTTGCACTCCACGTCACTAAGTATCAAGTAACCACAACCCAAGAGAAATAATAACAAACTTCTCCAGTACAACAGGCTTAGTCAAAACAATTTCCTCCTTTATCAATCACGTACTTACTCGCAATTCCCACTACTTCTAGTCTTCTACAATGTCGAGTTTCTAGTCCTACTACAAATGACTATGATACTTGAGACAAATATGTCTTCTTCTTTCTTCTTTTTTTCTTTATTTGCTTCTGTTATGTAATTTTCCTAAAAACAGCTTACCCATAGAAAATAGAGTATCCACTTGTTCAACATCTAGAAAATTAATGTGGCAAGATTCGTTTACCATAACTCTCCGATTTTCCCACAATTTCATTTTCTTCAAGTTCCTAATATTTGTTTGGAATAATTTCCAAAAGCTTTTATTATTGTTATTGACTATATGATATTTCAATAAAAGATATATTTATTCATTTGATTATTGTTTGCTTAAATGAGACATAATTCTCTATCTATGATAAATCTAAATAATTGTTCACAACCGATGAGAAAAACTGGATACTTTTCTTGAATAACATTGTGGAGTTTTGTAAATTAATAGTGAGCCTTAAGCCATTCAAGTGTAACTTTATGTAAAAGATGTATTTGTTAGATACATTGAACATGTATACATGAAATTTCTTTCTTTATATAAGTACCGTGATCGAGAACATACTCTCAAACTTAAAACAATTAATATATGTCTTTCTTAATCTTGATGAATAATAAACTCATATTCATAATTTGTATTATTAATGATGCTAAAGGGTATGGATCAAGAATGACAATCCAAAACTCGACAATTTTGTAATGCAATATTATGTATATTGGGAGTGTATACTCATATCCATGGATACCACAACTCTATTAAGATAGAGAATTAATATCATGTGGTGCATTTATGAGTTCTTGGATAATTTAATCTTAACTAAATAATCAATGAAAGTATTTTTATTCATTAACAATTTCTTAGAAATTCTGGTTATCTATTAGACAGTTTCTCTCAAGGAAATTACAAGATATAATGTGAAAGGCAAATAGTAATTTTAACCTAATTTTAATTCTTATTATTTATGTGGAGATACACATGTAATATTGAACACCTAATGGATATAAATTTGAGGGTAATATTAAAAAAATCACTTTTAGTGTTTTATCGAAAAAGAAAAACTCACACCTTTTTATTTATATTAAATTGAATTTTCAATTTGCGTTTTCTTATCAAATAACCTAGGCCTATAAATTTAGTCGAAATTAAAACTTTAATTTGTTAAAAAACTTACTCTTTAAACTATTTAAACACATACTAAAAATAATAATTATTGAAACCAATTATTATTCTCTTTCTCTTCCTTTAAAAAAAAAATATCTTAAGTGAAAATAATAATTATTAAAAATAAAAAGGATTTTCAATTATTCGAACAAATTAAAAAAACAATGACAAAAGTTAAAATTCTCGTTTTCTTCTTCTTGAATTCTTTTTTTTTTTCTAGAGTTTAAATTATTCCAAATAATTAAAATGGAAAAAAAAAAGGAAAGACAGAAAATGGAAAAAAAAAAACTAATTTTTTCTTTCTTTTTTTAGCATTTTATGTGAAAATAATAATTATTGAATCTAAAAAGAGTTTAAGTTATTCAAAATAATTAAAGGATAAAAGAATTAATGACAAAATTTAAAAAAAAAAACAAAATAAAAGCAAAAACACAAAACAAAAACAATTCCCGTTTTCTGTTTTTTTATTTTAAGTGCTTTCAATTATTTAAACTATTTTATTCTTTATGATGTTCTTTTATTATATTTCAGGTGCTTTAAGAGCAAAAATATCTTTTAGACAATCTAAGGTTTCAATTTTGAACAATGAGCCAATACCTATTTTATATGAAAATACAAATTGAATATTAATTTGATATAAATGAAAGAGTGTGTGTGTGTTTTACAAAATAATAAAGGTGTTGGGATTTTTTTTGATTTCCTAAATTTAATTATTAATCTTTTTATAATAATTTTTAATTTAGGAGTGCAATATTCGATCTTTAGTGGAATAAGTCCATTATAAGGAGAACAAAGCTAAACTGTACTAATAATTAATTAAAACTGGGCTTTGTCTACTAGAGCTTGACTCAAATATACCCATTTGGGTCCCCAATCTACACCAGCTAATTTGGACTACATGATATCAAAATAGTAAGGCCCAATAATTAGGTCCAATATATGGATAAACAAAAAACAAAAAACAAAACAAAACAAAACAAGAGGAATTAACATACTAAGGGGTCTCACTAGACTTGGCACGTATTGCACATTAGGTCATATTTAGTACACTATATAAGGATTCTGTATTTTATTAATTAAATATATATTATGTTTAGTTGTAATTTTATATTGTATTATTTGATACAATATCAAAATTTATTACAATATTAAGAGCATTATCTAATACGAAAAAAGAATATGTATTACACTGTATTATATAATTTTAACTCTAATATCGTATTGTACAATACTCATGCTTCTCACTTTTTTTGTTCTTAATTTTTTTCTCACACTTTCTCTCCTTTTTTTTTTCTCCCATATCACTTCATCGCTTTCAAACAGTGGTATTTCATAAATTAATTTTTAAAAGGTGGTACTTTTAGAATTGTTATTTTTGTAAGTAGTATTTTAAAGTGATATTTTTATAAATTAAATTCAAAATGTTATCTTTCAAAATTTACCTTTTATTATAACATCTTAATCTAATACAAAACAAAACATAAAACTATAATAAAATAATATAATATCATACAACCTAATACAATTCCATCCAATATAATACAATACAATATGGCGTACCAAACATGGCCTTTTGCAATTTCGGCCAGCCTAGTAAAGGAGCTAGATGAATCCCCTAGAAATTCTTCGTCCTAAATTACCATATTTGAATACGATGAATCTCCTAGAAATTCTTTATCCTAAAGTACTATATTTGAAGACGATTAGAGCTCTTATGTATCTTCTAATTATACTCGACTTGTTATAGCTTTTATAATTAATTTACTAGCAAGATAGAGTTCCACTCTAAGTCAAAGAAATTGAAAAATAATTAAATAAATATTTCGTTATCTTCATGAAACGAGTGACATGAATTTATTTTAATCTAATAAATCTAAATTACAACTAACTGGTTTTTACTAATGTAAGGTATTTATCTGATGATCCCAAATAGGTGATGTATTTATAAATAATGACATAACAGTATTATAGCGTTCTACAAGGCACACCATTATTGCTACATCCTCAACTATGCTAAAATATTCATACTTCATGAAGCAAGTCAGAGGATCTGTATGGTTGAGATTAGTGATTCAATATATTCAAGAAATATACAAATTATCTTCTATTACAGGAATTTCAACTATGATACATGAAAATAATGCTACACATGTTGCTTAATTTAGAGGAGGTTATATCAAAGACGATAGAACCAAGCACATATCATTGAAACTATTTTTCACGCATGAATTTTGAAAGAAAGGTGGTATAGATATTCAACAAATTTTCTCCAACGACAACTTAGTATGTCTATTTACTAAAGTACTCCCTATTGCAATATTTAAAAATTTAGTTCACAAGATTTGAAAATGCCACCTTAGAGATCTTGAGTAAATATTCAAGCTGCACCAGTCATGTTTACATAAGGAGGAGTTAGTTATTATATATATATATATTTATATTTCCTCAGTCAAGGTTTTATCCTATTGTGATTTTCTATAGTGTACTCTTTTTTACTTAGGATTTTTTTTTTTTTTTCCACAAGATCTTTTGCTTATAAGGTTTTTAACGAGACAATTCTTGTACAATGGATATCTAAGGGGAAGTTTTGTGGATTTTTTTATTAAAATTTGGATATTCATAATTTTTCCCAGATATTATATCTTTAGAAAGAGGACAAAAACATGTCTTTCTTTTCATATCTAATATCCTCTTTAATTAAAGGTTGTAAACTCTATTCTTTATATACTTGTCTTATAAATAGGCCTTTCATTCGTATACCAAAACATACAGATTGAAAAGAAAATAAAAGGAAAGAAGAAAAAAAAAATAGAAGAAAAAGTTGGAAAAAATATTTGAAATTTTCTACACAAATTTCTTAGTGTTGCTTTATTAGGATAATTTTACTTTTATATCTTGTATTTTGACACTTTGTCAAATTATATTTTGTATTTTGGTTATTATTAATATTGACTTCTAGATTTGAAATCTATAAATTTATACCGTGACACTAATTTAGAGTAATTAATTTACCAAGATGCTGTTTAAAAAATTGAAAATAAATCATATAAAAACTGATATGAGAATAAGTTTATTGAATTATCTAGATCAATTAATTGCTCTAAATTGGTGTCATAGTATAAATTTATAATATTAAATATAAGGGTCAATATTGATAATAACCAAAACACAGGATACCAACTGAACGCCAAAATACATAGTATAAAAATGATATTATATTTTAATATATTATGCTTTGATATTATATATCGAGTTATACACTATATTAATAGACTACTAACCTGTAAGACGTTTCGCAGAATGAATAATAACGGTATTAAATTCATTAGGGCCTACGTTGAAATGGGCTTTGGACTGAGGAGAGAACCAACCGAAAATGCTCTAAGTTTATATAATGGGCCCCACAATAAATGTACACTGATGCTCATTTCATCAGCACGTGTGCCAGTCCACAAATTTGAACTAAATTTTAGCGCTCAAAGCTCGGGGTGGCTTTTGGGTCACGTGGCCCCACTCCCCAACATTTCAAAATTGAATTAAAAAGCAGTACCATTAAATAAAGAAATAATTGTTGCATCCCCTTTTTCATCGTCCGTCAATCTATGAACTTGCGTTGCATGCGTTCAAATTAAACAACCATTAAAAATATTTGAATTAATTAGAATTCAAATTACATAATTATAAAAATTAAATAATTCTTACAGAATTTTAATTGATTATTAAAATTTATTTTCTAACTTACAAAGCTAAAAAGTCTTCCCCTGCTGTACAGACCTTTTGTCTTCACTTTGAATCTCAAGTCTCACGGTCACTCGTTCATTCACACCACCTTGAGTTACTCGTTCAAAAAAATGGGTTGCGTTTCTTCGAATCTGCTCAATCACGAGGACGAGTTCACTCAACTCGGAAGCTCAGCACTGAGTCACCACATCGTCTCGCTCACCTCCTCCACCTATGGCCTACTCACTCTCGACCCACCACCCCACTCCACTACCCGGAACCCCACCGCCCCACCCACCCGTTTCACCATGGCCTCCTCATCAACCCACCCGAGCCCACTTCCGCCCGAGCCCAAGTCCCTCTGGTCCGACCCAAGACCCATCCGATCCGACCCGGAAGTCATCAACTCGTGGGAGCTCATGGCCGGCCTCGACGCCGACAGCTTCCGATTCTCCCCGCTCCCACCTCCGAAGCCCTTCTCCGACAAGGAGAACTCGAACCCGAACCGCTCCAGCCGGGTCTACGGATCCGCCATTCTGAAGCCCCGATCCGAACCCGTTTCGGGGAAGACCCTCCTGGATCGGTACGACAGGGCCTGCCCACCGAACGGCGAGAACAGAGTCGTCGTCTACACCACCACGCTCCGAGGCGTACGGAGGACCTTCGAGGCCTGTAACGCCGTGAGGGCGGCGATCGAGGCCGCCGGCGCCGTGATCTCCGAACGTGACGTGTCGATGGATCGTGGGTTCAGAGACGAGCTGAGGGATTTGACGAAAGGGAGAGGAGAAGAGGCCGTGATACCACCCCAAGTTTTTGTCAAAGGAAGGTACATTGGCGGAGCCGAAGAGATTTTGAAAATTGCAGAGGAGGGCTTGTTGTTGGAGCTGTTTGCAGGGATGCCCAAGAGGAGAGCTGGGGAGGTTTGTGAAGGTTGTGGGGATGTGAGGTTCTTGCCTTGTTTTCAGTGTAATGGGAGCTGTAAAATGGTTATGGTGGTCAAAGAAGAAATGGGTCTAAAGCAGGGGACTACTGTGGTTGTGAGGTGCCCAGATTGTAATGAAAATGGTTTGGTGCTTTGCCCAATTTGTAGCTGATAGTGCTCAATCAAACGGCTCTGGTTTAAGTTAAGTCCCGTTTTATCTATCATATTAAGGTATATGATTACCTCATTTTGAGTTTTTGCTGAAATGCAAAGCTTCTATGTTTTTTTCCCCACCATTGTATTTATATCATAAGAATCTTGTAATTGTTGGTTAAATAATTTAACGGTTTGAGGAGAAGCACAGTTCTTGGTGCTTGTGATACTTTGTTGTGGATTGGAGTTACTCTTGAAGCTAGTAAATTTACTTGGGGAAGAAGAGGAGCTAGTTATGATGAATGAGGGAAATTTCTCATTAAAGAACTACATGTCCACTTATGCAAATGGGGTAGAAGTTAAACATGCTTAAATTTGGATTTTATCCTTCGGCTGATTATATGTGCCTTTGTCATGTTTTGATCATTCTATATAGCTAATTCTGAGAAGGATGTTTCTATAGCCGTAATCAATCACATAGTAGCAGCTGATGTTGAACACATCTAAGTTACCAATGTGATGAACTTTTTTAGTTTGTGCTTTATGAAGAAAATTAAAAACTTTCTGGGCACTTGTTTTAGACTCGTAGAGGGTATTTCATTTGATTATTGGAGACTTTATTGACATACAATCTCAAATCTTCAGATGTCCTTGAAATGATCTTTTTAGGAGATCTAATGTTATGCAGTTATCTGTATCATGAGCTTTCTTTATCGTGTGCTGAGTAGTCTGGTGGGGGCACGCAGCTATAGATTTGAGTAAAGCCTGTAGAGTTGTACAAATTGGGATGGTGATGTCTTCTAGCTGCGGATCAGCTATATTGCAGGGTCTATAATTTTGAGTAAACGACATCTGACTGGGAAAACGCTCAGCTTTGTAGATTGATTGGCCAAGTAATGTTGTTTGGAAGCTGTACACCATGTCGTGACTTGTCGCGAAGAAGGTAAAAAATTCCAACACCCTCAACCTCAAGAGCCACATAATGGCAAAATTTCAGTACCCCTCTGGAGATTTTGATTATAGAGTGATGCTCAGCCATAGCGACACTTGAAATGGGACACACTATTAAAAATTGTGCTGTTCAATATCCTGTCATGCAAGTTTTTGGTATAAAATTGGAGTATTTCTAGTATCACCCTAATTTATATCTCGCCATATGTATAGTGGGAGTGGCAAATTCGTTCATTCCGGTAGGAGAACTTTTTAAACCATCCGTCTAAATTAGATGATGATAAAGTAGAAGTCTACACAATCAAAGGTGTTACCTAGTACTCAGAATTATACACTACAACAAAAACATGAATTAGTGACTTTTTTTATTTTATTTTACTGATATTAACCGTAAAATGCCACAATAATAATAATTAGTGCCGTAATTTTTTCTTTAAAAATATATATATATATATCTAGACTTACTGCCGGCATAATCTATAAAATCCATCTTAGCTCAACATCCATGATAAGGGAATTAGACAACTCAGACATAAGAGTGGACGGTTAGGCCCTGTGAGAGAGGAAAAAGAAATATGTTTTAACTGGGGATTATATGAGACCAAAAAAGAATTTCATTAGAAAAAAAATAAGAAAAGAAAAAGGAAAGAAAGAAAGAGAAAAAACTCAAATAATCAAAACATCAATATTTGTTTACTCCACAAAGCATGGACATATCTCAGTTTCCATTAAAAATATCTCAATTTGGCGTTATTAGGAGAAACTATAGAGTTGATCATAAAAGATACATGATCAATAAGTTCTCATTATTTTAGTATAATTAGAGAATGATTTTATTGTTGTGATTCTTATATATGATTTATGTGATAAGAGGTACCTAAAAAATATATCGATCATTTGTGTTAATTAGGCAAAATGAACGAGATAAATAACATTCATGTAATTTTCTTTGTCCACAAATTAAATATTTTATTATTTCTAATAAACTCATGTTTATAAAGTATTTTCTTAAAGAATATGATTTCAAGTGAAAATATAGTCTTACCAAATAGAATATTTATTGAAAGAAAATTGTTTAATAGAACATAGTTATTTTTATGAAATATATTGTGAGTTTATATGATTATTGTTGTTGTACCAAAATGTAGTCCAAGTATGTGAAATTTTTATTGAACATTGTCACATGAAAATTGTTTGGGCATGATTATAAAATTATAATGAGATTAAAATAAAATTGTTTCTGAACTGTTATTGTATATAGACGTATTTTGAAACTCTTTTCAATAACTATGTGATATGGACCCATTCCACTGGGTTAAATATGTGAACAATACGCATTGAATATGAATGTAACTACATAGGTTAAATATAGTTAATGTGGACCTAACTATAAGGGTTAAATGTAGTAAATATAGACCTAGTCTAGATACTAAGTATCGCCATAGTCACCAAAAACTATTGAGAAGTATTTTGAAAGTATTATTAATTATCAGATGAGATTAAACGATAGATTTTGAAAGCCTACTTCTTGTTTTTATTAAATTGATTTCTAAACAGTTTTATTTGATTATCTTGAACAGTATTTTAAATAAATCGATTTTGTTCTAAGTAATGTTACTGAACCTTTTCAAATTATATATATTTGATCCACCCAGTTAAGATTACAAGTAACTTATTGGGCTGTCGAGCTCACCAATTTATTTTTCCCCCCAGATTTTAATGATCATCTATTAAGAGGTTGACTAAAGCAGCTATTATTTATTAGTAACTAGGATCGATACATTGGAGTTCATGATTGGAAGAGGAAACTTTCATCTTTATTGACAAATATGAGAACTTAAAAAGTCGATCAATACCATCTTATTTGGTTACAGTTTGTATTTTGTATAGTTGATTTCGAATATTTGGAGATTTACAAGAATTATTGAGTTTTACATGATTTATAGTTACTTATTGGAGTTTAATTATAGATAGATGCTTGCATACCCATGGAGCTATATTTAAAGGCATTAGGCAGACTTTTTTTTGGATCAGAGCATGACAAAGATATTAGACAATGGTTTTCATATTCTTAATTTAAGCCAAGTTTCAATGCCTCCAAATTGGATCAATTTTAGGAGAAAAATTCTCACTTAAGTAGTAGAATATTCAAATAAATCCTTCTCATTACTTGTACTTCTCTCTCTTACCAAACAGGAAAGATGATTTTAGTCTTCTCTCATTCTCATACCAAATACAATAAGAAAAGGGTGTTCTTTTTCCTCTTCGTTTCCTTATCTAGAAATGTGTTTCTCATTACTTCTTGTTGGTGTTGGATTTTTTTTTTAGTACACTAATATGCATGTCTCGACTCTCATTACAAAGTGAGATACCAAAACCCTTCTAATGAGTGGCCTTGACTGTAAATATTTTGGGAGATTTGAGTTGGTATGACGACTAGAGCTATGAGTTAGGCACCAATATGACACCTACCAGGTACTTTATAATGGTAAAGTTAATAATGGCCTGGCGGTGCAATAAGTACATTGAGAAAAGGTAGGGCTTAGCAAGTAGAGTTTTAAAGATTAATGACTGCATACACAATCCATAGAGAAAGTGATATTTATAACGGACTTATTGTCCCTCACAATGTAGGATTGAGCAACACTTGTCCTTGTAGAACCCATACCTGAGTAGTTTCACGTGTTGAATCTTGCAAGCATATATTTGATATTTGGGATCATATGCATACAAATGTGATAATAGGTTTTATATGTATACAAATGTGATAATAGATTTTACGTGTTGCTTAGCTGTCGATATGAGGTGCTCAAAAGCCCCTTGAGTATAAATGTTCAAATAAGTATGGCATCCACTTCTTCATGAAGCTGTGTTTCCATTCATGCCATATGCATGAGTTTATATGCCCTGTATTTATATAGCTTGTATAATGATCATATAGTCACTATAAGTTTCGAGAGACTCCATGTAAAACCTCTAAATTTTTGTACGGGTAAATTGGTATTTTGACCAAATTTTTCAAAAAATAAAATAAAATAAAATTTGAACTCAGGATTAAAGTGTGAAAATTTTCGAAAAATTGACTAAACTGCAAATAAAAAGGGCAAAATTGAAACAAAATTAGAAAACCAGGGACTTATATGAAATTTTTAAAAAATTGCACTGCCCATTTATGCCTAGCCACGTGGCCTGTACCACTCACCCTTCAGCTCTTTCTCTTTCTCCTCTCCCAATTTTCTCTTGTTCACGGCGAAAAAATGCTGATTTCTGGCCGAGCTCCGACGAACCCCTTCCCAACGTCGTTGAGTGCCGCGACCACCTGCTGTTGACAGCCCAAGACCGATGATCCTCGTGCCGCCACCCCTGTCGCTTGAAACAGCTCCGTTTGCCACTGGTGAAGCTGAGAACTCACGATCGTTTTTCTGACGCAGGTGCCGATTCCGGCGACATTTCGCTGTGAAACCAGTCTCGTTAGACTCGTCTCCTCATGGGCAATCTCCTGGTAAGTATCTCGTAGCTCGATTTTGCTCCGTTTGATTTTGATCTCACTAGACAGTTTTGAGTATATTTTGTTTCAATGTTGACTTTTCGATTGGACCATTAGAATATAAAACTAATATCATTTTTAAAATCTATGTTGAAAATAGTGAAAAATGATATATATATTGACTATGTTTCGAAATAGACACAAAAAATGAAATCGGACGGCTCAGATTTGCCTCGATTTGTGGCTGTGGGCCCGAGCCCAAATCGGATGAATTATGTGGTTAACCTAGCTATTTTGTGTGCTAGGAATTTAGTGGTGAAGTCTTTTTTACAATCTGAAGCTTCGATTGAAAATCAAATTTTCAAACCTATCGATCAAAAGTTCGAAAACGACGCCCGACTCTCCGAATGATATCAAATGTTCTCCATTGCACAGTAGCACTATTTAGTAACTTGACTGAGGTAGAGATTCGATTACTTGATTGTAAAATCAATTTAATTTATAAATTTACATATCTTTAATAAATATGGAATTTCGTGAATTGAATTATAAAAATTGTGTTTATATATATTTTTGACCTGATTTGAGATATAAACTGCTTGGGAGGTATGTCACACTGGTTAGCGTATCATATATATACTGTTTCGAACTACTTTCTGTAGGAAATTAGATTTTTGAGTTTTGATCAAAAACGGTCGTTGTGCTGCCGAAATTTTTAGAAAATCCAAAATGATTTGAGAACTCAGTTTTGAGGGCTTAAAGTGGTTTGACTAAAGAATACTGCATGGTTATTTTGTGATTTTGAGGAAATGGTACATATCCTTATTTTGTCATTCATATAGCATATACATTCACACACTTACATGGCTGTCAGACTTACAGTACTCCATGTTGAGTGCTCAGACTTACGGTTACTTCTTTAGGTGGCTTAGACTTACAGATGACCTACTAGGACACCTCGGACATTATGATTGTATACGCAGTTATATGTTGGCTTGAATAGATATGTACTGGATTTGATGGATATCTTATAATGGTTTGGAATATTTGAACTATTGGACTAAGATTTTCATTTGGATTTTATGAACTATGTTGAATGGACTACTAACTATGTAGGACCTTCAATGTGAGTATATTTATTATGTATAAAAAAACTTATAATCGATTCTCTAATAAACATTCACGTGCTCACCCCCTAATTCCTCCCACTTTTAGGTATTTGTATGTTTGAGATATTGGTCTCGTTAGTTAGACAAGCTGCTTGGCTTGTGCCTACAGTCCTATTCCTATTACCTGGTGGGTGTCTATATCTTGTTTGATTCATTTTACTCGTTCAAATATTTAGCCTTGTTTGTTGTTTTTACTAAGTGGATATATGAGGGTAATAATATTAAAAAATTAGAGTACTAGGAATCATAAATGATTTTTGTAAATTATTTTGGACTCTAGACTCATTTTACTGAAATTTATGATCTTAAGTAAAAAGTTTCTAAATGAATTAAACAGAATTCCTCTAAATTTTAAGTGTACGTTTTCTCGAGAAATTAAACTAATGAGAGGAGTCCTAATTTTGAAATTTACTTACTTTTGAAGACTTAAGCTTAAAATTTCAAGTACTCAATTTTCTAGAATTTTGAAAAATAACTGTTTATCACTGTTTCAACTTAAAATTACTAAAAGTCACAGTTTTGGATTTCCAGTCGTGACACTCTATAGGCGTGGCCAGGTATAGAATGCATCGATCACACCAGAATCTAAGTCGTGACACTCCATAGGCGTGGCCAGGTATAGAATGCATCGATCACGCCAGAATCTAACTCAATATCACCATGACTACTAACATTATTTTTGGTAGGAGGGAGAGAAAGTGGGAATGATAAGGAGATTATGAAGGATGAAAAATGTAGAGGAGGGAGAGGAATCTAACAATCTCTTACACAATGTTTGTTAGGAAGGAGACAGAGTATAAATGATGGAGAGTCTTGGAAGGAAGAAGAATGTAAATAAGGGAGAAGAAAGCGGTAATCTTTTAAGTTATTTGGTAAGAAAAGATAGAAAATATAAATGATTTTAGAGTGCTTATTGGCTATATCATCCTCTTTCATCTCTTTTAATAAGTTTTTGAAATGATATATTTGTCATTTTATATTTAAGAAAAAAAAAAACATATTGACAAAGTTATCCTTCAAAAAATTATTAAAAAAATAAAAAAATGGATAACACAATAATTTCATAAATAGATACTATGTACACATCCTTCCAGGAGGGAGCTTGGGCCAAGTGGGGGCTCAACCCCCCTCATTTTTAATTTTTTTAAAAAAAGACCCAAAACTTATATGTATTTACAATTTTTAGACAAAATATAATTAAAAAACCCTCACCCAAAACTAGAAAGCCCCCACTTAAGAAAATGACAAAAAATTGAATAGTCCTACAAATAGTCAAAATATAATTCTAGCCCCTACTACACAAAAATTATGGCTCCGCTCATGCATCCTTTATACCAAATAACTTAAGACTTTGTCTAGTGGAGGATTTGTAGAAGCATGGAGACTTTGTCTAGTAGAGGATTTATGGAAGTGTGGAGAGGGGTGGAGTTGAAGAAGGGTGGAAGAAAGGTAAAATCTTTTGTTTGACAATAAGGGTATGTTTGGTTTGAAGGAATGGAGTTTGGAATGGAAAACCTATTCCACCAAATAGTACATTCCAATATTTGTTTCATTTTTTTAGCAAGGGAATGGGAATTATAATTCCATTAAATGATAGAATTGCTATTCCACTTCTCTACCAATAGAATAAAAGTCCCAATCTCTTTCAAATTTTGGTAAAACTAATTTTTCCCTCTTTGCCCTACTAAAATATTTAAAAGTAAGAGTAATTTTGTCAATGCACAATATATTTCATTTCATTCCACTGTTGATTCCAATTTTAACCAAACAATGTATTATCATTCCCATTACTATTCCAATTCTATTCTATTACCATTCCCATTACTATTCCAATTCCATTCCATGAACCAAACGTGACCTAAGGGTTGAGGTAGGGAGAAGAGAAGTGGAGAGGTTAGAATCCCCTTAGGCCCACCATTTTAAATCATTCCATGAATACAATGACTCAACTTTGCTTTTTTTTTTTAAAAAAAAAAATCCTCTGTAATCCATCTAAAGAGGGAAGGATTGATTTCGGCGAGCTATAAGAAGGCCTAAACCCTTCTTAACAAACACTTTTACTTCTCTCTCGACCCGTCTCTATCATTCCTACCAAACAAAGCCTAAGATGCTTCCATATGGCATTTCTCTAGTGTTCAAGGAAATTCCATCAAGATTTCCTATGTTCCTCCCTCCTACCAAACATATGCTTTGTTTAATTATACTCTACCCAACCTAACCTAAAAATGCTCTTCCAAAGCTGATATTTTGCAAAGAGACCATTGCAAGGACCCCCATTTCAATATTTTCAAATCTTATAAACTGAGTTAGGCAACCTTTTTGGAACTTTGGATGTAATTAGGTAGAGTACCAGTTTCGGAGGATTTGATACATAGCAGTTTTTGACAAGTTTATCTGACGAAATCTTGCTATAAAACTAATACTGTTGTCAAGAACGGCTATCCATGAAATAAGCCTGGAACTTTGCTGGAGTCATTTGAGAAAGGCTGCTTCAACCCCGGCCCGCTTGAGCGCCACTTGCCTCTTGGGCACGGATATCACAAATGGGTCCAGCCCAAGGTGTAGGCTAGTCTAACGGTTGGATTCAGGCTCGGGTCCAATTAGTATCTAGCTCCTGACGGTCCAGGATCAGTTCTATGACAACCCGAGGGAACAGCACGGGATATAATGCATTAAAAACAACTATTTGTGTCATTTTTCCTTTTATTTTTCCGTAGGAACCAATATCGAAAAGTTAAAAAGAGGAGAGAATCAAAATAGGTTTGACCAATCTACTGGAAAAATGAAGCCAAACTCTGTTAAGGCCCTTTTACCCAAAAGTGGGATTCCACATTCAACTAGCCGAGTAAGTTAGGTTTGTGGTCTTCGAGGCCTTGATAAAATTATGTACATATAAACAAAAACAATGCATACTAATATGTGTTTGCATAAGCTTCTTTTTTCTTTTTTCTTTGTTTTTTAACTCTCTACCATAATTATATCTCTCATATGGTCACACATACATATTTACAAAGGCATATAAAGAGCTCTGTGTTTCTTGTCTCTCTCCCGTCCTTTAGCTGTTCATAACACGTGAAACCCATTAGAATTCGTCAGTGTTATTTAAGAGAAAAATAAAGTTCAGATTAATCCAAAAGGGTCTCTGATACATTTTACTGTTTCTTTGGATTCTTGTGACACATTAAAATCCACTTACTCTCTCTCTCTCTCTCTCTCTCTCTCTCTCGCTTTCTGTCCTTGTTGTGTCCATTATTGCAACATTATTCACATAGTTTTTCTCAATGGGCCTGACACAATCCCATTAGTTATTTTTCATGCCAGAAAAAGACATAATCTTTGCTCCGCAGTTATATTGGAGCAACTGGCCACTGTTCAATCTTCCATAACCAAACAAAAATATTTAATATCCTTTGTAAGGAACTGGTTTTTGATGCTTTCATAAGTTATAACAGTTTATCATGGTGAAGGAATACACTAGACTATTAATTCTTCTCCTCTTGTTACTCCTTTTTCATTGAGTAAATCAAAAACTGAGTTTTGATATATCATGGCAAAGAAGAGTGGTACTTCTTCTTGGTTGACAGTCGTGAAAAGGGTCTTTAGGTCTCCAACTAAAGACGATAATAATGGGAAAAAAAGTTGCAGAAGGAGAGATGAGAATCATGAAAATGAAGACGAAGAAAAGGTAAGTATATAAAACCACGTTATAGTCTCTTTAGCTTTATAATGATGAAAAGCACAAAAGTCTAACTTGTTAATTTCATGCGGATTATGCACAGAAAAGAGAGAAAAGAAGATGGCTTTTCCGGAAGCCAGCTCTACATGTAAGTCAACACTGTGGACCAAAGTCAAACACAAATGATTCCATGGAAACTTCAGCAATAAATCCTGTTTTAGCGGCCGCTGAGCAAAGGCATGCGATGGTGGTGGCTGCAGGCACGGCAGCTGCTGCGGCGACGGCCCAAGCGGCAGTGGAGATTGTTAGGCTCACTAGGCCTTCAAGTTTCGTTAGAGAACAGTTCTACGCGGCTATAGTCATTCAAACAGCTTTTAGAGGTTACTTGGTTAGTTACAAATTTATATCAACACAGAAAAAAGAACCCCAAATGGGAAAAGAGATTGTTTTTAGTTCTGTTTCTGAGAAAAAGTGATGAGGATTTTGTTGTAGGCAAGGAGAGCTTTACGTGCACTTAAAGGGCTTGTGAAGCTTCAAGCTTTGGTTAGAGGACAGAACGTGAGAAAACAAGCTAAGTTGACATTGAAGTGCATGCAAGCTCTAGTTCGAGTTCAAGATCAGGTACGGCATCAACGAGCGAGGCTCTCACTTGAAGGAAGCAGTAGGAAGTCAATGCTTGACGAACTTAATTACAGCTTATGGGATTCAACGTATCTTCAGGATATTCGAAATAGAGTATCAATAGTAAGAAAATCTTCTTTAATGCTTTTAATTAACAAGTCCCAAAAAAAAAGGCCTTCTTTAATGGTTACTAATTAGTTTCTATAATATACTTATTATTACTTATTATATAGTCAAGAGAGACTAGTCGTGGTGCCGAACATGACTGGGATGACTGCCCTCAAACAAGCGCGGAGATTGAAGCCAAGCTGCAAAGTCGAAAGGAAGCTTGTTTAAAACGTGAAAAGGCTCTTGCTTATGCTTTCTCTCATCAGGTTTCTTGTCACACTTTATATTACATATATTGCGGCCATTTTCATTAGTCATATATATATATATTTCATATTATATATAGATATGGAGAACCAGAAGGAACCCTTCAGCCGGGAACGAAGAAGAGCTAGAAGAGAGGACCAAATGGCTTGATCGGTGGATGGCCACAAAACAATGGGAAAACACAAGTGATTATCAAAGAAGAGACTCCAACATAAGGACAGTTGAAGTCGACACTACTTCTGGGCCACTGTCTTCTTACTCGGCCCCAAACATTCGAAGACAACAACAGCAGCATCAGCCCCATAAGGCCCACCAAACAGGCCCACAAGTCGGCCCAAACATTAGTTCCTCTCCACTCCACAGGGCCCAATACACAGTCCCTTTCAGCAGCCAGTACTACTACAACTCCTCCCCTGTGACTCCCTCCCCCTCAAAAACAAGACCTCTGAAACTCAAAGTGCGTTCAGCTAGCCCGAGGTGCTCAAAAGAGGAGAGATGTTACTCGGCGGTGCACACACCGAGCTTAGGCAGCGGCGCCACGTGTCGTTTTGGGATTGTTCCGAACTACATGGCCGCCACTGAGTCTGCCAAGGCTCGGGCTCGACCACTCAGTGCGCCGAGACAGAGGCCCTCTACCCCCGAGAGAGACCAACGAGGCAGTAGTGGCGGTGGGAGTGGTCTGAGTGGTTGTGGTTCAGCCAAGAAACGACTGAATTACCCAGTTCTCGAGCCCCAAAACGACGTCGTTGGAAATGGGTGTGGTGGGAGTTTAAGTGCTAGTAGTAGCCAGCAGTTGAGGAGCCCCAGCTTCAAAAGTTTGCAGAATGGGTTTTATGGGATGGAGAACTTATCTTCTTGTTACACTGAGAGCCTTATTGGGAGAGATGTCTCTCCATGTTCCACCACTGACCTCAGGTGGTTAAAATGAAGGAGAGAAAATACTAGTAGTATCCCTGTTCTCTAATTTGTCTTTTAACTTTTTTGGACTAAGAAAGTATATTTTCTTATTGGTGGAGCTGTTTTATTAAAATGGTGACACTTTTTTGGACTATAAATGCTTGTGTTTTAAATACGTTGTCTTGGTTTACGTTCTCATCAGTGTCCTCATAAAGGGGCTAATATACGGATAACAAACCTACTGTATAGGTATTCCAGTAAGAAGAAAACTAGCTAGTGGATAGGAATATAGGTACTAGAAAGTTGTGTTTAGTCTATACTATACCATTAACTCTTGGAACAAAAAGTCGTAGCTTTTGAAGCGGTTTAAACTCTTTGGAGTGAATTTTTAATGCAGTTGGAACACTGCTATGACAATTTGGGAATATGTATACAATAGGGAATGAAAAATGAACTTATCAGATTCTTGTAAAATTCTGTTAAATTCTAACTTGATTGTTGATGTAATATGATGTTAAAAAAGGTTTAGAACATTATAATATTATTTCACCTTACATATATATGAAGAAATATTTCACCTTTCATATATATGAAGAAATACTTTGGCTTATATAGCTGTATTTGAAACTAACCGAGGACTAAGACTTAAATTTGTAACCTGCAAAAGTAGGGTTCAGTGGTAACATTCTTCAGGGAATTAAAATAGCCAAACACAGGCTGAAAAATGACATAAAATGATGATTAAAATAAATGACATACATGAAAATGAAGAGAGTAAACAACTGCAAGATCCGGTCATATGCAGACAAACGATTAAAGCAACAAAACGAATGGAAAAAGCATTGGAATTTTTGTTTCATTTCAGCAGCTGAATCCCACCATTACTAGCTCACATTTCTTTAGTTGACCATGAAGAAGTCTTTGATCCCCATATCAAGATGAGCTTCTAGAGACTGGTGGTCTTGTAGAGCCAGCCATCCCAAGGCACAAGGCTTCAGCCAAAGGTCCACCAGGTGGTGGTGAACCACTCCATGAAACCGGGTTCATCATCCATTGGGACTTAACATCTCCTTCACTTTCTCTACCAGAGCCCATAGAAGGACCAAATCCCATTTGGGCATTTTGGCTGTCTTCACTAGCTTCATTCCCACCATGAATTGATAGAGCAAGGGATGAAAATGGCAGCTTGTTATTTGAATTGACAGAATATCTACCGTGGCCAATTTCACTCATATGATCTCTTTCCGCCATTGACCAAGCATCGATAAAATGCCTCGTTTGGTTTGACTGGTGGGAATCCATAGGTCCTCCTCCCAAAGGGGTCAACTTGGGGTCAATCAATAAGCTAAACTGGTCATTTAGCCCCTGAGATTGCTGCAAACCTTGGTTATTATACAAGTTAAGGGCTCTGTCGTTTGCTTCCTTTGGCATATGCACATTTGTGTTGTTCTCATTTTGTTTGATGTGCATAATTTGATGCCACTCTTGGTTTGAATTCATGAACCACTCCATGCTCCTTCACGGGTCAAACGACAGAAAAAGAAAGCAACATTAATTTGCACGCAAAGAAACAGAGAAAAAGATGGAATATAAAGACCCACATCAGCATCTAAGACAGTAGATAGAACAAGCAATAATAAATGGAATGGAATTAAAGTTAAAAAAAAAAAAGTCTTAATTCTATTTCACCTAGGTTGGTCATGTGATGTAGCACTAGTACTAGAGACCAGATTAGTAGAAAATGGAGATTGATGGTTTCTCCTCTGGTCTAGAAAATCAGGCTTTGAGTATGGTATTCTAGTGTTGTCGTTGTTGTGGTTGGGATTGTTGAGGAAGTGGGAATGAAGTTCCACATGCTTTCTTGAACGGGGACGACTCTTGTGAGAGTGTCGTTCACAGTATTTCTGGTCAGGGATAACGTTTCTTGAACACCTCCATTTCTTCCCATCTGTTCTTCTACATCTCCATGGCTCTTGATCCGAGGTGTTTGAGATCCCGAGCTCCAAAGAACCTTTAACCCTCAAAACAAAAAACAAAAACAAGACCAACCCAAGTTGATTCACAATGTTAATTTCAAGAAAAGAATGGTTTTTTATTTTTTATTTTTTCCCTCAAGTATATTTGAAGCAAAAAAATGATGAAATAAAAACATAAGTAAAAAAGCATAAAGATATACGATTAGAGCTCAAGTGAGCAAAATTTGATGGAGTCTTGGTAAAGGGTAGGAGTAATTGAGGAGGAACAGGTGCAGAGGCCATCATGTACTTGTAAATCATGGTCTGTCTTTCAAGCTCTTGCCTTTGAGCAACTGTAAAAGGCACTCTCACATTTGCATTCACCATAACTCCTTCCAAAAATAAAAAAATAAAAATACCCAGATCTCAAAATCAATAAAGAACTAAATAAAATATTCCCCCAAAAATAAAAATGAAGTAGATAACTTTACCAGAGGAATTGTAAGAGAAGGGTTCAGAGTTATGGAGGAGCAGAGTCTTGGGGAGAAGTGAGCCAGAATCAGAGCCAACGACGTCGTATATATCACTCATGGAAGCAACCTGGCTGTTAATGTTGTTGTGGTGGTTGCTTGTGTTGCAAAACAAGCTGGGTCCATTGTCGTTTTCTCTATCGGAAATGGTACTGGTACCACCACCACCACCACTTCCACAGCCACTAAGGCCACAACCCTCCTCACCAAAACCCCTATGAGGCGCATCATCACCATCATCATCATTCTCATTATCATGATGACGGGGCATCATCCTCGTCATCATCATCATCTTGTTACGACTGAATGATTTGTTGTCGTTTGAGTTTGTTTGCATCCTCAAACCCAACCCAACATCACACTCTTTTGCTGCTCCCTTCTCTGAAGCCACAAATCCAATTCTTGTCCCCATTAAATCGAACCCACCAAAAAAAAAAAAAAAAAAAACTTAAAAAATTAGTGGGAAAAAAAGAAAAATAAATAAATATAAAGGTAAGACCTTTCCCACTACTCAATCCAACCCAAAAACTACGAAAGTGCAAAAAGGAAAAAGAAAAAGAGAGAAAAATAAAAACACTACCCTTAATTACAATCCACGCGAGCTATTCTACACTCTTACAAAGTTTCCTTCTCTTTCACTCAAAAGAGCCCAAAGCTTGAGCCTTTAAGCTCTCTCTCTCGCTCTCTCTCTCTCTCTCTTCACTCTCTCTCTCTCTAAAAACTAGTGTTCAAGGTTGATGAACTAAGTGGGTTTTTGAGCTACTACGGTGAGGCGGTGCCGCCATTTTCAACCATGCGTTTTGCTTTTTGCTTCCTAAGCTTCCAACATTCGTTCCCCCTAAGGAATACAGACAAAACCATTATCAGTACCCTCTAAGCTTAGGTCCACTCTCTCTCTAGCTCACCTCTCTCTCTCTCGAGTCTCATCTAAAAAGTTAACGTTTTCTTTTTAATTCACGTCAAAAAAAATCTCAACAGTGTTAAAGGGTTCTTTCTTAAACAATGGACACCCGATTTGACTTTTGGAGTTTTCAACACAAGGAGAGAGTTTCATTGGCCGGGAGTTATCCTAATGGCACAGTTTTACGTAACCCCGGCTATGTGTTGACTAAATTTGACTGACAGTCTCCGTTAAAACAAGTGTCAAGCATTGGGAAACGTAATCTGGGCCCACTTTGGTTTCGTTTGGGAGGATGTGGGGGGACCAAAACTTAACCAAGGTCATCTCTATAGATGGTGGTGGAGTGGTGATGAGGATGTAGTAACCAAAAATTTTCTTTCCCTATTTTACTTTTTATTTTTATTTTTTATTTTTTTGAAAAAATTTTACTTTTTATTTTTTATCCCAATAAATATGTAATGTATTTTTAGTTACAACTTATAACCACAAAGAACTGAATTTGGACCCCCACAGTTCGGTGAATTTAGCTTGAATTGGATTTTGGAGAATGTTAGCCTTAAAAGGACTTTATGTTTTGATATTACAAAGAATGTTTTGAGGGCTTAATACCAATGATATGTTCCCAATAATTTGATTAAGGGGTGATCAAGGTGGATCCCTAGCATGACTATATTATATAATGCATACTTATTATGCGTCTGTGATGTGGACTAGTGGAAATGTATTGGAGTTAATCTAGGGAAGCTCATTTAGAATACATTACATCAGTGGTTGCCAGTTGAGCATAGAAGATATAAAGAAATTTTAGTCTTAGACTAAGCATGTCACATAATAATTTGTACATATGTCACATTTAGAAGCTGTCACTTACTTGCCACTTAGCATCACAGATGTGATGCTTAAAATTAAATGGAATTTTATATATTGGTTGCAGTAGAAAACAATTAGGTGACATTTGGTTTATTGAAACGTAATACATCTATTTTTTTTTTTTTTTGGAAACGTAATACATTTTGAATAAGAATAAGAATTAAATAGAATTGGAATAGGAATACAATCATCAACTAAATCTATTTGTATATTTGGTTAGTAGGGCGTATAATTAAAGGATTATTAATGAATATTATAAAATATGATATTTTAACTAATTTGACATCGGTATGGAATAATTATTCCAATAGTCCTCTCTAGAAAATAGAAATAAAAAATCACTCAATTTAGTGGACTAGACATTCCATAAGAGTAATTATTTTTCATTTTAACAAACTAAATAGAAGAATAAGATTTATGTTCGTATCCACCTATTCCATTCCAATATTATTCCATCAAACCAAATATCACCTTATACATATTTATACATATTGATAATATGAAAATTATATAAAATCAAATTAATTCAGAGGTTGACTATTAGTATGACTTTTTTTTTTCACCCATAATTTTCTTAGTTATATTCTTGAATTAGAATTCTCGCTTGCATTATTTTACTTGCTATTACCCCTAATATGTCAAATGTTTTTTAACCGTTAGTAAATAAAATCGAATCCCTTGCTTCAAAAATAAATAAATAAAATCAAATCCGAACCATTCCCTTACCCATTCGAGTTTAACATAGTTCGTTAAAACACAAGTACCAGTTTAGGCCCACATCCTATTAATTTAACCTTTTTAAGAAGAATTTGAAATTTAAGGCAGCTAAGACGTATTAAAAGTGTTTAAACTCAAAAAAAGTTCCTCTCAGCCTTCTCTTTAAAACCAAGTCCATGGTTTTCCTTCATCAGCTATAAGTTCTTCCACGGCAATTTCTTCTCATTCTCTTCACTAACAGATACCTCTCCTATTGGAGAGGGGGTATCCCCCCCTCTCCGGTATAAGTTTTTTCTCAGTTTTTTTTTTCTGCTTTTTTTAGTTTTATTGTCAAATAATCTTCTACCTAGATCTAGATCTAGGGTGGTCTTAGTACACCCAGATCCTAATTTTACGATGGTATGTGTGGCTTTCAGTTTCTCTTGTGTAGTGTGTAATTTATAGTTTGTTGTTGTTATTTTAGTCCACCTAGATTTGGATAAATCGTGGTTTGTAATAGATCTCATTGTGTAGATTCCTTTAGTTTGGTTTTTTCTCAGATTTATTCAGATCTTGACAGTTTGGTAGTATTTTCCCTCCTATAGTTCTCTTGATATGAAGCTAGAGACACCAACAACATATGTTGAGTGGAGGGTCACAACGAGCCAACAACAGATGCTTAGAGCTCTATTGAAGTACACAATAACGGTGATCTGCATAAATCCTCTTCTTCTAGGTCGATTTCGCCAATATCCCAGTGCACGAATTTCCTTCGTAAACTTTAATCAGTATTTTAGGGTCATCTGCTTTGTAGTCAAAATCTCTTTTATGGATATTGTACTATCTTTTTTCGGTAATGAAAGTTTCCTCCCTTAAAAAAAAAAAGTGTTTAACCTCAAACTGAAAAGAACATAGAGGAAGAGATGCTGAGAAACATAAATCAAGACTAAGGATTTGACCATTATGGCCAAAGGCTAGTCTTTCAAATGAATTCGAAGTATATTTTCAGGTACATATTATAATTAAGAATTTAAAAAAAAAAAAAGGAAAAAAAGAACATTTTGAGATTAGATGGTATTAGTAGATGAACCCTAAACCTCACGTAGTAGTAGTAGTGTGTAGTACCATAAAAGTCTTTAGTTTTACTTGCGCTTCATGTCTCATTCATACATGATACATCTATAAATAGAGACTAGAAATGTGTACACCCCCCCCACCCCAAGAAAAGTGGTATAGAATTTGGTACAGATGTGAACAAACCATAACAAAAATGGCAAAGATAGCTGGTGGAATTGTTAGATGATGTTATTACTTGTGACCCTTTACAGCAATGCTACTGTCATACATACTCTATTGCTTAATTATTTTTTGTAACTCGTTTTATTTCGTTTCGCTTTGTCGTGAGAAATTCAATTGAAAAATGACGTTGTACTTCTTAGAGCTGCTAGTTAGTTTTAGTTTTAGTTATTAATATTTTTTAAACATAAGCCAACAAGTCAACAAAGATTATGAAATTTTTATTATAGTTTGTAAATAAATTCATAGCAAGAGGAAATTTAAGTAGAAAACGATTGAATTTTCTTGATTTAAAAGTAAAAGACTTATCATTCGAGCAATAAATTCACGATCTAGATGTCTGTGTTAATAGTTAGAAAAAGTAAGATAGTAGTGGATTTTATAATATAATTAATAATAATTATTATTATTTTGCAACCATAGTAAATAACAAGGAGAACAAATTTTTAGCCTAATCATACTTGAATTAAAATCAAAGCATTTTGCCATATATAATGTATTATAAGAAAGAGCAAGAGTGGTTGACTCAATTTTAGAGGCTCTAAGTTCTTCAAAAGTATCTCCAGATAAACCACTTAATCATTCCATTTCTAATCCATATAGACAAAACTCTTTTAGAGGCCATAAGTTAGCTCAATAAAATTCAATTTAATCCTTTGTATTTTGAATTAATGCTCGATCTATATAAGTATATACACACACAACAAAACAGAGGAATTTGGAACAAAAATGTAGCAGCATTTTTTTTGTGTATGTAAATGCCAGGGTGTCATGCCATCAAAATAGTTCTCCTTAACAAATGATTGTGTCTGTGACCTTCGTTGTACTATCGGTTGTACTAAGTTACGGTATTTGATCAATTTGTAGTAGCTTTTATGCTTTTCTAGCATATTTTAAATTTGGATGGGAATCATAGCAAAGTCGATATGAGAGTTCTTTCCTTTTTACAAAACTGTACAACATTGGTCCTTATTTACGAAGTTTTATAATCACGATATTGCTAGATATACGCATAGTTTATAATTAGTTGAAATATTTCTCAAGTAAATAATTGTGGTCTTTCCCTTTCAGTAATGTCAAATGAGTATTTTGAGGTACAAAAAGAAAAACCCTTGTGCTTGTCATGACAAGAGATCTCCATTCCATACATGATGACTTAACACACGAATGACTTAAAAACACTTTTTCTTCTGATTTTTACCCCAATTTCTCAGACACATATGACAAAAATTTTAATCGAACCTATATTGGTAATATTTTCTCACAGATTATGTTTTTGGCATAGAATTTTACAGGGTTCAAACTCAGAAAACGTTTCAGGAATTTTCTGGGGGCTATTTCGATTACTAACAAAGTATACATGTGAGGTTCATATATATAGGTTCATAGGCCATCTTAGATTCCCGACGATTTACCAAAAAAAAAAAAAAAAAAGGCCATCTTAGGCATATGCAAAATTGGTATAGAATTTATTGGACCATTATGTGGTCCATTCAAAAGAAAACAACACGCTAACAGTTGGGATAGATCATCGATCTTCTTTTGGGTTATGATAGCATGGTTATGAGTTATGACTTTTGGGGAAAGGTCCAGCTATTACTTTGGCTTCTAATCCTCAAGTATCTTTCAAGATTAAAAACGTATTTACCTTTCTGTTTCTTGGTTAAAAAAATTGAAAATTGGGGTAACTATATTAATAGTGTCTTCCTCACATGATATCACCGAAATAAATAAAAAAAAAAATTGTGGTAACATAGCTTAGTCTAATAATAATGACACACACTCACTTAATGTAGAGAGTCTCGAGATGTGATTTCTTCTTCTTCTTTTTTTTTTTTTTTTTCCTTTTTGGAAAGTTAAAAGGGAAAAATTAGATTAAAAAAATTATATTGCTTATAGTTCTATGCAAATTTAATAAAAAATCAAATGGATTATAAATATTGATAAGTAAATACCTAAGAATAATGCTATGAGGCAGTGTTGGATGCGTTAGTCTCTTACTAAGTAATCATAATCACACTTTAGGTGGAGCCAATGTAAGACCCAGTCTATTAATTATAATTACCTCTTAAGATACTAGTTAGTCTCTTACTAAGTAATCATAATCACACTTTAGGTAGAGCTAATGTAAGACCCAATCTATTAATTATAATCACCTCTTAAGATACTAACATACATATTATGTGGTATTAAGCACTAATGGTACTCCATAACATTGCCCTTGTATTAATTTTTTTTTTTCTTATTCTTCTTCTTTTGCATTCAACTGTTGATATATCATTTTTGTTTTCTTCAATCTTGGATTGGCGAATTTAATGCACTAAATTGTTCACTATTGCTTGCCAGATTTTTCATGCTCCAGATCTCAAGTTGTCCAAGATTTTGTTTAGACATCAAGATCTACACTGCCGCACATATCTATCCGAATAATGCTATGGGACACCAGTAGTACTCAGCACCACATGATGTATCAGTCTGTCACTGGCTAATCATAGTTATAATTCAGGTAGGCTCCATGTAGGACCCAGTTTGTTAATTAGAAAAATCCAACAATAGACAGACACGTCATTGTGGTACTGAGTACCACTGATGTCCCATAGCATTTCTATATTCATTTAGAAGAAAAATCGAAGTGTGCACATGTGCATGTGGCTTAAGATACAAAACTTGAACTTTTATGACATATTTGGTTGGTTGGAATGGACCTTGGAATGGAATAGTCATTCCTTTTCAAAGTCTATTCCATTGTTTGGTTGGACTTTAAAGTATGAAATCAAGATTCTTTTGGACTCTTAATTTTAATATTTGGTGGAATTCTTATTCCTTCCAAAAAGCTAAGGAATAATGATTCCAAATTTTTGTCAATTAGTTTAAAACTCAATTTTTCCTTTTTGCCCTATATTAGGATATCTAAAAGTGATGAAATTTTAGTCAATACAATATTTATTCCATTCTATTACACTAATTCAACCAAACAATGCAATATCATTTCTATTCCCATGCTAATTCCACTTCATTACAATTTTCATTACTATTCTTATTCTGTTCTATCGAACCAAACATGACCTTAATCTCAATGTATTTTACTTGTTCGGATGTAAACTTCGCACAAAATTTAACTCTTGTCCAGATCAAGGGCAACATTTAATGAATTAATAATGACCGTTTTCAAATGATAAAAACCTTTATACATGATAACATAAACTTACAAACTCCAATCATATATGTACTCCATAATTCTAATGGTTTCTCAAGAAGAATATGCAGTTTTAGGACACATATACTTGTGGCCCTGCTACATAAAATAAAAACCCAAAATTGGTTATTAAGGAAATATTACAGATTATTAAAAAAAAGAAAAACAAATTAATCAAGCCTTATATGAAGAAAGAGGTCTAATACAAAGAAAAATTCATGAACATCTTTAACTCATAACAAGACTATTAGATCCAATGGGACTTTTTTGCTTAAGCAGAATCCTCAGCTGAGCCTTTTGACACTCCAACTTGGTACCCCATTGCCGATTTTTTGATCCAATTGCTCGAACCACTCTTGGAAACTCAACGAACCCTTTAATTCCTCTCCTTATATGAGGATTCTCAGTCTCAGGTGAGGCTAATTTTCGTTGAAAAATTGGTAATGATGATGATGATGTAGAAAAACCAGAATTATTATTCATATTCTCACTTAAGACTGACCTTGTAGATATATCTGATACAAAATCATGCTCTTCATTAGTAGTACAAGCTGACGACTTTTCGTGACCAAAAACTGACTTCGAGGACTCCATTGAATCGACCCGATTGAGATTATCACTCTTGCTACCTGTTTTTTCCTTCTCACCCAATACCAACTGTCTAAATTTTCCCGAGAAACTAACAGAAACTTTGGTGGGATTCTCAGCATGATTGCTAACTCTTCTAGACCCTGCCTCAAACTCCAAAAGCTTCTCTTCAAGAAAAATCTTGGCCTCGGCTAGCTTCATCTGAACCCTCTCTTCCCTCAAAACCTCGGACATTCTCATCATCTTCCTCTCCTCGTCCATCTCCCTCTTCATCCTCGTAATCTCGGACTTGTCGAACGAAATCTCATTGGCCAGCTCTTCACACATTTTCTCCATGGCCTCTCTGCCCTTCCGCTCCTCGGTCAACTCTTTGACCAGCCTCTTGTTCATTGACTCCAGCTTCTTACGTGCCCTGCGCTCGTACTCGAGCTCGGTCTTCAAATCTGCGATCTGGGCTCGGGCCAGGTCGAGCTCCGACTCCATTACGGGCCGGAAGAAGGTCAGATCCCAGAACGAAGCGGCTAGCTTTCGGGCCGAGAGAGGGAGATGAAGGCACTGAAGGTTCTTGCCGTTTGCACCAGCACTAGTACTACTGCTCTGGCACTGGTGTTGTTTTTGGAGCGTTTGATTATGGTGATGATGATCATGATGGTGGTGATGATGATGGTGGCTGTGATGAGAATTATAAAAAGGGTTTTCGTAAAGTTTCCAGCTTGGGCTAGTGGTTTCGTTTCTGGGGTTTTCTGGGCTAGTACTACTGATAGTCATCATATTCATCTTCTCCTCCTCCATATCTTTCTCTACCTTTCTTTCTCTCTATATGACCTGTTCTTTTCTTTGTGTATTAACTTTTTTTTTTCTTTCCAGGAAAGCAATTTGGGGTAGGCCCAATTGACCCCGGAAAAAAAACTTGAGCTTTAGAAATAGATGATATGTGGATTGCAAAAGTGAAAAAGAAGATAAATTCACATGGCACCTCATCCTTATTATTAATACCATTGTGGAGTGGAGGTGAGGTGACCTTTGTGTTTTTGACTTAAGGAGTTTTCTTTTTTCTCTTGTTGGGTTTCTTTATGAATGTGTCCTGTTTTTATTTATATCTCTTAACCGGCCATTGCTCTATTATATTATGTGTATGGGAGGGAGGAGAGGCCCCAGTATGCCAGCCAACTTCACTGTCCCTTTGCTCAACACAATTTAAGTCACTTCTAAGTGACAAAATATGTTTGTTTCCTAAGTCACATTCCACTTGAGTAAGGGAGTCTTAAGACTCCTCACGTGATTCTACTATGGATTTGTTCTTAGCAAAACTCATGTATATGTTAAACGAATCAAGGCATAATTTAGGGGAGTTACTTAGGCTTGTTTACTGGAACCATTTGAGTTCCACTTCGGTACGATTATTTTGACCGATAATTTTGAGGCATGGTTCATTTTTCTCAAAGTTTTCTAGTGACATACTCTTTATTCAATGGGGGACAATTTAAGTCAAAAAGACGAAAGCAAATTCATTTTTTATTTTAAGCATCTTATGATGAAGCCTTAAACTCTCTTGCTTTTAAGAATCAAAACTACTTATGATACCATATGATAATAATTTTTTACGGAGAAAAAGAACATCTTTTCACTTACTAAGAATTTCTAGAAATGGTGTGGCAATAACTTCTTTACTTTTCCCAGCTGAGCTAACAGTCTAGTCTAATAAATAAGTTTGGCCCACAAAATTAACCACCTACCCAAGTCCCAATTTCTTGTCCAGACGAGGGGACCTCTCTCTGGCAACAGAAATCAATTTTTATCTTTGGAGTTTGACACTTTGACCTGCAAATGGGTGCTAAGATATAGTGAACACTAAAAGCATCTCAATTAACAATTAACCCAATCCAATAGTAAATGGTATTATGATTTTTGATCATCCAATGAGAAGATTGTTATAACAAGATCAGACCTGATCATGCATGCTTTAACTGTAGAATCAATGGCATAATCTTGATATTCTGTTTGCTTCTTTGGCTTTCTTCTCACAAATTCCAACCCTTAATTGTTGGAAGCTTTGTGCATTATTATCTATATATGTATATATATATATATGAATAATACTATATCTTTGTTGTTGATCATACTAACTTAGCTTTTGCATTTAGGACTCCAGCACATAGTGGGACTTTCAGTAACTTTGGGGCCGGACACCCGGAAAGCACAACACCATGCACCTTACCTTTAATAAGAAAGAAGAGGAAAGCATCTTTTTAAGAGTTAGAATAAAAAAAAAAAAAAAAAAGATTAACCCAATTGTGTTAAAAATACTCTTTACCTGAACATTTAACTTAATCCCATCTCCACACGCACACACAAAGTGTCATAACATGTAGAATAACTTATTATTAAATTCTATAAAAGTATCTCTCATAATTTTAAGAATCGTTATTTTGTAGATAATATGACTTGGATTATGTTCGAAAGGGAAAACCAAAAAAGTACATCTATTCCTCTGGTCAATTATAAAGCTTTTTAAACGATGCATAAAATTGCCTCGTTGGTCCTTTGATGGGATTTTTTCACAACAAAATTGCATTAAACGAACCTCATCTTTAATCAACCTCTGTATCCTACACGGCCTGTCCTGTCCTTGAAAAGAAAATAGAGAAAGGACGCCAAAGGCCCAAATGTGGGGAATTTGTATTTGAGCTTTTCTGTTTCTACTAAAGGAATTCAATTGGTTTTGGAAGATAACTATTTATTAAGCTGACAATATTAATACACCAAAATGCCGTCAAGTATTATGAATGGCATTATTATTCACACCAAATTAAGCTTCATTCAAGCCGAGAATTCAATTCTCATAAAATCATGAAATGGAGTATTTTAAAGTATTGGAAAAGAGAGTCAAGGGGAGACCAGATTTTCTATGTGCTTTCTAGGCCTTTCTCTCTAACCATATTTTTCTCAAGTATCATAGGACACTTTTCCTTTTTTTATTGATATTGGTTAGGAAGAGAACCCATTTATTAGAAACTCTGCTTAATTAAGACCTAATTTGATTTTAGATCATCTTTAAATACGACGTCAAGCGACTTTATTAACTTAATTGATCGGTACTTCTATAACTAGAATCCAATGGATTAGATTATTCATAGTATGCCAATCACTCTAGAACTAGAACTATGATCCATCTATCTTTTTCAACATCAAAAGTGGGTGTCCGAGTATTACATTATGTTTTTAGGCTCTACTCAAGAAGGACATGTGCTTACGCATGTGCATATAAAGAATCCTAGACATGACTGTTACTAGAAAGAAATGCTTTTCTCTGATTCAGAGAACAAACCCATGTTCATTTTATGATTATTGGCTTTGTTTTGTATACAATTGTTTGGCATGAAAATGCTAGATACATTGTTCAATTATTCCATGTTCCCTCGGTGCAAAAATACATATATCAATACTAGATAAATTGATTCACGTGACCAATGTACATCATAGAGAACTAGGCTTCTGTTCAAAACTTTTTGGGAGAAAGAAAACAGTGCATTAATTTGAACAAATAGCCAATTTTGTAGTATCAAGTATATATAATTAGATAGCCTGCATTAATTTTCCTTGAAAATAATATCACAAAAAAATAGATGGGCAGAAAATGACAAATACATTGGTTATTGCCAGCTAAAAAGAAATACTATTTGAGTACCAAACATTATAATTCATCCATGAATTTAGAGCTTATGGTGGGCGCTTATTTAAATTCCACAAACTAGCTAATAATTTGGCTTAGTTCTCATGCATAAGTGAAGAAATTCAATACAGGACCCATTCTTATCTAGACTCTACAAATTTTTGTTGTTTTGCATTAGATAGTATATGGAAGGCAATTAATCTAAATAAATTGATTCGTAAATAAATAAACAAATTGAAGATGGGTTTGTTTAAACTTTAAAAGACATGAATTAGGGATGTACATCGGTAATAAAATATGCTATCATCATGAGCTAGTAGTTTGTGTGGAAAAGTCTTCTCCTTGAAAAGCGCCAATGTGGAGTTTGTGTTAGATGTACATAATGGA
>JXTC01000761.1:64910-89747 GCA_002914845.1 Trema orientale
TACATAATGGATTATGAAATTAAATATAATACCAGAATCTATCATGCCAAATTGTCAGGAAAAGATTTGTTGAGAGAAACCCGTGACTAACCTGAATCCATTGTGTTTGATAGCACAGGATGAGATCACGAAAGTGGAAGCAATTAACTTATTAGAGCCTGAGGGTAAAAGGTCTTCCACAGCCAGAATACTCTATGTATGCTCAATGGGAACTCTCTCTATTGATGGAGGTAGAGGAGAAGAGCACACGTTCTATTTGACTTGGAGACCAAAATCCTATAGTTATGTCTTTATATACTAGTCATCAATAGAGACCCCATCAATCCTTGTTGGACTAAGATTAGGTAACCACACATTACAGAGTCCACACTTAATAGGTAACTTCCTGAGCTCTCGATTAGATCACTTAATTGGCCCCACTTAATTAGATAGCCCTAATATTATATAATTGTTATAAAAACTGCAGCCCACATATTAGGATACAAATGTAACCCAACAGTTTGAACCCCATCCCTCCCCTTCTCCTTAAGTACTAACCCCTAACTTGTAACCATTACAATAATTGTATTTAAAAAAAAATAAAATATACTATCAACCAACCTAATCTGATATACATTGGATTATGAATTTTAGAACTCAATCCAATCCAATCTAATCATGTGTTTAGTTCTAATCCAGTGTGATCCAATTATAATTGGATTAGATCATCGATTGGCTCTTTACTCTAGGACCTCTTCTTCTATTAAAAAAATACAAAAAATACAAAACTATTGTAAAGTTAAATGCATAAGATAAAGCAAAATACACGCAGTCTATCAAGGCGGTCAATTAGTCTAGGATTTTTNGTACATCCCTAACATATAATATCACGCCCCACTTCTGAGGATGTACGCCTTTTACCTATAAAGCAAAGCATTATAAATATGCTAAGCATCTATCAATAATCCACAAAAATAAAGAAGAATTAATCGAATAAACATTCATAAATTATGTATAACTCAATAATTTCTTTAAATCTCAAAATATTCAAAATAAATATTATAAACTGAAAGCTATAATCAATAGATTTGTAGTAATTAACCTTTTAAGTCCTTACAATATCTTTATAAGATATTACAAACATCTTCCGCGTCAAATTCTGAATATCAAAGCATCACAAGTATTACTCAACAATTTCTCTTTGGTCAACCCATTTACTGATAATCCTCAAAAATCTGGGAGGAAAAAATAAAATAGGTGAGCTAAAACCCAGTAAGTAACCAATAACCTTAATTAGCTGGATCAAATATATGTAAACTAAAATTATTAACAAATACTTTTCAAAACAAATTTAGTTTCAGAAATCAATACTTTAGAAAATAATCAAATCAAGTTGTTTAGTAAATAATTTAACAAGAGCAAGTAATGAATTTCCAAATCCGCCTTTTTAAGTCCCATTAAGTCAATAATAATTTTAATTATACTTCTCCTAAGTTTGGCAACTATGGCCACATTTAACCTTTGTGATTAAGTCTGAATCTGCCACAAATAACCCTTGTAATTGAGTCTGAATTTGTCATAGTTAACCCTTGTAGTTAGGTCTGAATCTATTATATTTAATCCATGTAGCTAGATCCACATTCAATATGTACTATCCACATATAACCCGTGTGGAATGGGTCCACATTACATAGTCACTGAAGAAAGTTTCAAAACACTTATTTACAATAATGAATCATAAATCATTTTACTTTTCATCTCATTATAATATTATAGTCATTCTAAAATAATTTTCATGTAACCATGTTTAATAACAATTTTATATACTTGATCCATAATTTTTTACAAAGATGATTATAGATAGAATTATAATATTTTTTTCATAAAAAAAAGAATCATAATATTTTTCAGAAAAGTGATAATATTTTAATTAAACAGATTTCTTTCAATAAACAGTCTTATTGTAAAAAATATACTTTTATTCAAAATCATATTCTCAAAGAAAATATTTGATAAACATGAGTTTATTAGAAACAATAAAACATTTAGTCTCTGAAGAAGAAAACTACTAAAAAGAATCAAAGATTATATACCTCATTCCTTTTTTTTTTTAAACTAAATTGATCAACATAACCTTTCAAATACTGATTATCACACAAATTATATATAAGTGTCAAAATAGTAATCATATACTAATTATGCCAAAAATAATGACCGCTTGCTGCCCATGTATCTTCTATGATCATGCAACCTTATAATGTCAATTTCTCACGATTCACAACAATTCTAACTTATATCCAAAAATCACCAAACTTAGGAAACGAGTTATACAAGTAATGCGAGTCTTAAAAGTGTCGAGAATATAGCTGTGGGGTCTATAAATAGGCCCCACATAGCTGAGTATTTTGATGCCACGTTTTGTTTAAAGTATCAAAATTTCAGATTTTTTCTGAATTGTAGTGCTCAATTCAATAGGATATAACTCTATAGTTATGAGTCCAATTTTTATGATCTATATACTATTAGAAAATTATTCGATGAGCTTTTTAACCATACTAAATATAACACAATCAGACCATTAAAACCTATTGAAAATCCGGTCGCAACGTCTGCAGCGTTCTCTATCTTATCCAAATTTAAAAATTCGTAACTTTTAATCCACACAACCAAATCACGTAATTTTGGTCTTGTTTGAATCTTAAAATCAAGAGAGTTGATTTCCATCAATTTAATCGCTAGAATTTTATACAATCTCAAGGGAAAATTAAAACCCTAACCTTAGACATGTAAATCAAATCCCCAAAATCTAGTTAATGCATGTAATTAAACTTAATAGAATAGAGATATTTACCCTAAAAGTGATTCTCAATAATTCCTGAAAATAACCATTATTTTCTTCTTCTTCTTGATAGTGTAAGAGTTGTTTCTCTCTCTCTCTCTCTCTTTTTTTTTTTTTATGTTTATAAACTCATAGTAAAATTGAATCTTAGAATTTCTTAAAGGTACTAGATTTACTAAATTAACCGTAAATATTCTATTTAAGTAATTGTTCTTTAGTCTTTTTCTTTTATCCCCATATTGTTTATATATCTTTGTGTCATCAAGATTTATGTAAATGCACTTGGAATTTGGAAAGATCGAATTGTTTCTCCTCACAGTCAATTGCTCCCTAGTCCCTCCTCCTATTGCAACGGACCGTGGCACTAGTAAGCCTATTCTGCTTCATATTCTAGGGCGGCAGTGAACTTAAAAATATTAATAAAGAAAAAATGGAAACAAAAAGAAGTAATGAACTTAAAAATTATTTTCGAGTGCACGATATTTTTCATTTTTCTTAACTTGGAAATATTTTTAATCTCTTGTAGTTTGAATGTTTTATTTTTTAAAAAATTATTTATGATCATCGTTTTTAAAGTTATTGTATTCCATAAAAAGATCATTCTCATTTTCAAAGAAAATACTAAAAATTTCCTCCGGACTTTAGCTAAATACCGGTTTCGTCTCTGGGTTTGCAAAATCAAGTTAAAAGTATCCTTTGTCAGATTTGGTTAAAATAAATGACACTAATATCTGTAGCTAAATATAGTCAAATAGTTAAATTATCTCGTTAATCTTATAACCAAATAATTAAACACATTTACTGATTAAAAAAAAAAGTTAAAAAGAAAAAATCTCAAAAAAAGACAAAACAATTGTTATTTCGCATTTAAATTGTTTGGTTGTAAGTTTAATCAAGAATTTAACTATATAACCAATGACGCTTTAGTCATTTTAAGATTAAAAAGGCTTACAAAGTCTACAAAATTTATTCTTAATGGCTGCTCCTTTAACCTGATTAATTAGGCAAGGTATCTATGTTGCATTCCTGAAAAACGTACGAGGAAAATTATTATTAGCTAAAACTCATGGAGATTTTGCGGTATCTTCTCTCGTTTTTATCATCTGCTGTTGTTTTTTACTTTAATCATTTCATTGTCATTTATATATAGGACATTTGTCGTTTATGTCTGTTTCATACTTTCAAATCGTCTTTTGTCGAACTTTATATCGTTTCTTGATTTCCTGTTATGAGATGTTGTCTCCTAAGCTATGATCGTCATTCTCTGAAGTTTGTCCTTATCATTCTTGTGACGGCCCGTATAAAAAAAAATTATGACAGATTTATTTATATTAAGGATAAAAATAAAAAGGACTAAAGAGCTCTTATTTAAATAGAATTTTTAGGGTTAATTTAGTAAATCAATATTTGGTTTCTTTAAGAAATCCTAAGAGTCTAATAAACTGTCTAGTTTTATTGCTCGGCAGAAAAGAAGAGAATGACTGAGAATATGGGAAAAGAGAAAGAAAGATTGATTGTCACTCTCTTAAGGTAATAAACTTAACCTCATCAAGTATCGTGTTATTAATTGGAGATTCTTGAGGTCAATTCATTATCTCGGGTTTAGAATTCTTTAAGCATTTATTTATTTTAATCATTATTCTGGATATAATTTATATTTTAAATGATTCATCTCGCTGTAAGGTTTAAAACAAGACCAAAATTACGTGATTTGGATATGTGGATTAAAAGTTATAGATTTTTGAGTTTTGGTCTAAGATGGTAAAATGCAGTAGAGGTTGCGACTGACTTTTCAGGGGATATTGTTCNTCTAATAGGATCATATTTGGTATGTTTGGAAAGCTTATAAGCTTTCAAACGGTATATAATTTGCTAAAAACAAACATAAAACCAGAGAGATATAGCCATTTGAAGTAAGCCCTATAAATCTAGAAAAATTTTATAACTCTCAGTATTTAGAGCGAAACGTGGTAGCTACTTGCTCGGTTGCGTGGGGCCTATCTATAGACTCACAAACATATTCTTGGCATTTTTAGGACCTCCATTATTTGTAGAAATTATTCCCAAAATTTCATAATCTTTATAGTTTAATTGAAATTGTTATGAGTTTACATTATCAAGGTTATGCAAGATAGTATAATGAATGTATCGAGTGTGCATGGACAGTAGGGTAGATATTTTTCTAAGTCCATTTAAGATGTGTCTTAAGTATTTAATGATCGTGCATGATTTTTATTATGATAATAGGTATTTCAGAGGTTATGTTGATTAAATTGGTTAAATAGGAAAAGCAAACGAGATAAGTAATATTTGGTCTTCTCTAATAACTTTTTGTACAAAAACTAAATTTCTTATTGTTTCTAATAAACTCATGTTTGTAAAGTATTATATTAAAAATATGATTTCAAGTAAAAATATGCTTTTTGCAAATAAGTTCATTTATTAAAAGAAAATTGTTTTACTGAAATAATCGCTTTGTCTAAAAAGTATTTTGATTCTATCTAATAATTGTTTTGCACAAAAATATGGATCAAGTATATGACATTGTTATTAAACATTGTTACATGAAAATTGTTTAGAAATGATTACAATGATACAATGAGAAAAGTGAAATTATTTTTGAACTGTTATTCTATATGAATGTATTTTGAAACTTTCTTCAGTGATATGCAATGTGGACCCATTCCACAGGGGATCTATGTGGACAGTACGTATTGAATGTGAACCTAGCTACAGGGGTTAAATGTAGTAAATGTAGACCTAGCTACAGGGGCCAAATGTAGTAAATGTGGACCTAACTACAGGGGTTAAGTATAGTAAATGTGGACCTAGCCACATAAAACATGAACAACCAGATTTGAATAAGAACAAGCATAAAAAAGAAAATAATCATTGTAGAGATTTTTACATAGTTCAGTTAAGATCCCTCTTAACCTGCATCCATGGGACCAAGTCCAACAAAGATCTCATCCACTAAATCAATTAAAGGTCAAATTACACAAGATAGTTTTATACATAAAAGTGAACTCTCTTTCAACTTAAATGTTGCCTTAAGCTAATTCATCTCCGATTGATTATAGTGGTGTTTGGTTCGTGGAATAGAATTAGAATGGTAATGAGAATCGTAATAGAATGGAATTGGAAAAGGAATAGGAATAATAATCCATTGTTTGGCTGAAACTTGAAATAGTCTTGGAATGGAATGGAAAAAATATTCTGTTAGCAAAAATGCCCTTACTTCTAGATGTTTTGAAAGGACAAAATAGGAAAAAATAGGTATTAAAATTTTTGTAAAATGATGGAATTCTAATTCCATTGGTGATAGAGTGGAATAATGATTCCACCATTTAATGTAATTGTGATTCCAATAGAATCACAATTCTTTTACTAAAAACACAACCAAACAAAAGAGTGTACTTTCTTTTAGAATCACCTTTCCATTCCAAAATTAATTCCTTTGAACCAAACATAGATCAAAGTAACCGAGTCTCCCACTCAATTGAGAATGAGCTAGGCTTCCCATAGTAACTTGAACTCCCTTCGAACAAATCAAGTGAAGAGAATCCCTTTCTTGCATAAAGCTTGAATCTCTCAGGGTTTTGATGAAGGAAGGATGAAAATAATGAATATAGAGAAGCTCTCTATTCTCCTATTTTAGATCTATTTTTGGCTTAGAGATCGAAAAGAAGAATACTCAACAGTACATACATTTATATAAAAGAATCTTACAGCTGACAAAAAGACAAACACCATTAATAGTGAATAAGCTGCACTGTTATTCCAAAGTGCTTACATGACCTTAGTATTGTAAGCAAACTGAAAAACGTCAATGCCACTAGATTGTGTTCAATCACTTTTATTTCTATAAAATTCTCATGTACCGGAATCTTTTGGCTTGTGATGATCTCAATCTCAGTGGATTTCTTTTACTTTGACTTTTTTATACGTTTTTGAGGAATGAGTAATTCTTATCAAACTAACATATCATGGAGTCGAAGGAAGCGTAGGATTCGGGCTCAAAACTAGAGATGGGTATGAATGAGTTTTGGCGAGTCTAGGAGCAAAAAGGAGTTTCAATTCGGGCTCAAATTGAAGTACAATACATATCAGTCAAGGTCCTTGGTGATCCACATATACATGAATTTGCTTAGAATAAACACTAATACTGTTGTTAGCTGAACTCCCTTCTGATTTTTCTTTTATTTTTTTTACAAGATTGGAGTTTGGATGCCAAAATGGTTGTTGGGTTGGATACATTATGAAGAGGATGAGCACGTGGCCAACATGTGACTTGTAAGGTGTGATCGCAAATTTTAACAGAATGACTAAAGAAGCCCCAAGTGAAACGAAAATGGTAAGTTGGCAAGTTTAAGGCTACAAAATAAAGAATGGAGATCTACATGATCCTACAAGATGCTTTTGGGTGATTTTTTTTAATAAATAGTATTCTTCTAATTTTTAGGTTGGCTATTTTTCTTTTAATAGAAAAATTAGACCTGGCGTCCGTAATTAATTTTAAAAAATATCCATTATTTTTTTTTCAAAAATATGTTAATATAATATGTAGTATACATCCAGAATATTAACCACATTCTTAAATATAAAACAAAAAATTATATTAAAAAAAAACCAACATTTTTTGATGACTTTGAAAAATCGACCATTCTCCTAAAACGACAAGGTTTAACTATGGGTATGCTGAGCAAAGTACATGGGCTTGATGAAAATATTGAATTTCTCTTTGGCCTTGCTGAGCACATAAACGAGTTGACGTTGTAAATATAAAGTATGATACAGTTCTTATCTTAATGACATTATGCAATTGCAATATGTTCATAAATTATCAAAATGCTATTTATACTAAATCACTCTACAATTTTATAAGTTTACATCATATTGACCAAGTCGCAACTAATTCTTATTCTGCGATAACCAATGGCAATTGGCCGGGTCTTGAATATTAAATTTTAAACTATGAGCTAGAGCACCCACACCATTGGCACCCTATCTATTAAAGTAAAAGTTGACCAATACGTCTAGCAATAATTGGCTACTCCCGGATCACGGTTATGCAATACATAGAATCTATGAAGATCACTACAAATGCAACCGAAACGTGATAACCAACCTAACAATCAAATTCTGAATCTTCAAATGGAAGATTGCTGTTATAGGTGTTCTCATGTTAATTTAGATCTTAGTGCTTGCTGTGTTTTACTTGTTTTGTTTGGTTTTCTCCCGCTATAAGCTTCACTGTGTTTTACTCAGAAGAACACATAAATACTTGGGTGGCTGCTGAGACACAGTCAGGCCAATTATTACAGTTCCTAAAATGAAACCCTCTTAATCAATTATTTCTGATCTCATCACTGAAATGGATTGCCGAAACTTCCCTTGAAACCAAAAAGAGTTAACCACACGTCACCCCAAAGAAAAAACTCACAGTTGTAGCAAAGAACCTAAATGCATTGTATCTATGACTTCTACTCTGATGTATAATGTTGACAACAATGATTTTTCAGAGGTGTTGGAGGACCTATTTTCTACTTCATTAGAAATAGAATGGCTACGCACTTCAATTTGTTCAAACCATCAGGTTCGACTGAGAACAACCACTAGCAAAGCCTCTTATGAGGGCTGAGAAAACATTCCAACGTGCTCTGTTATCATGTAAACCATTGAATTCTGAATGAAAAACAAGTAAAAAGCATATAATTATCCCAACAAAAAAAAAAAAAAAATGAACGCGAATTATTGAGTATCACTACTTACACATACTATCCAATTCACAAACATTATCACAGTGTCCAATTCACAGACATTTCACAAGAGTATGAGACTGTCCTACTAACTCAAAAGTAACAGGTAAAGGTAAAGTCAACAGCATAATAAGGGGGAAAAAAAACATAGTACCAGTTGTATCTCAATAATGCCTATAGCATTCAGATTGAGCAGGACCCATATGTGATTGACTAAAATCTGCTTCAACCACCTCAATTTTGGGGGCTGCACCAACTTCTTTGAGGCAAATCACAATTCGAATTCATCCTCAAGCTTCAAAGCTTCAGCTGCAGCCTCTTCCTCTTCATCATCAATCACAAAGTAAGGATTGTGGGCTTCAGGCTTGAACTTGTAGCCGGTAAACACATAGAAAGCGAGCGTGGCCAGCTCTGAAGCGACCACACTGGTCCAAAGATACCGATACGAGGTGATCGTCTCCAATGCGAAGAACACAACACGGGTGAAGTAAATATAACAGATGACCACGATGTAATACTGCCTGAAAAGGGTCAGTTTCATCAAATTGACCGCAGCTTTGCCGTCGGTTTTCGCTGCTTCGCGCAAGTTCTTGATCGACCAAACGATCGGGAACAACACGGCGCAGCAGCAAACGACATCTACGAGCAGAAACACCTGCCTCCAAGTGAACCAGTCCTGCCCAAATGGCCCGGTCTCATCAATCACAACCTGGGCAATGTTGGCAATCACCTGGAGCGGAATCACAATCATCAAAACCTTCTTCTCCTTGTCCTGCAAGTAGGGCTTCAAGAAAGACCACCCGGTACCGATCAAAACGATCAAGGTAAAGAGGGTAATACCCTTCAAGAAGCTGAAAATGTAGAACAACACATCCCAACCATGAGCACTACCAGTGCGCTTAATATACGACTTGTCCTCCGCCTCACAAAGCAGATTCAACGCCTTAAGAATCACAACAGCCAGCATAAAGAAATGGATTCGGAAAACGGTGAGTCGTTTCTTGTACAGCACGTAAACCCAAAGGCCGGCGAGAACGAAATACGACAACGAGAAAAGGAAGTAAACCCTAGGGAGCACAGTTTTACCGGCGGAGAGGTAGTCCCTGACGTTGCCCCTCCCGTCGAGATTGTACATCGCCGATCGTACATCCATGGAGACCTTCGTCCCCGAATTGCAATTGGCGAAGAGGAGCGTGTACTGATCCGCATCCGTCTCGTTGTACACCGAGTCGATGTTCCCGCCGGTTAGGGTTTTGAGCGAAGCGAAGGTGAGGACCTTCTTCACCAAATCCGATTTGAGCGCACAGTCGACCTCACCGACCTCAAGCTGCTGGAAGACATGGATCCAGAGCTCCCGAGTGCAGAGGAAGAAACCGACATTGGAGAGGTTGGGGTCCGAGTTCTGAGCGAAGATCGAGATCTGGGAGACGCTGAGCTCGAGCCGACCCTTGTGGGTGAACCCGAACTCGTCCAAGGGGATAATCGGGCGGATGTCGTTCCGGATCTCGGAGAATCGGATTTCTGCGAACGCCATGGGGATCGTGAGGAGGAGGAGGAAGAAGAGGGTGGTGGCGAATCGGGTCGGGTCGATCGCCATGGCTGAGCTTTTTGATCTCAGATCTGAGGGTTTTTAGGGTTTTTGGGGAAGAGAGAGCTCACACAATTCAATCGATCTCAATCTGTATCGATGAAATTTTTGGTTGAAATGGAATGTGAAGACTTCTAAACGAAGACTTTGCTCTGCTTTGTCCCCAGGAATGGGTTTATTCACGACTTTAGAGATTAATAATTGGAAATTTGAACTTCGACGCCCTCAGACCCCCCGATTTGGGAATTTTCAGGAAAAGGAAAAGTTTATTCTTCTAGTAATATTACGGATTTGGGGTATGGGTTTTCTCTTAATTACCGTCACTGCGCTATTATTTCTGGGGGTTATAATTGTAATTCTAAAGCTGAAGAGGATGTACGGGAAGTATTAGGAACGGGTTGAGGGGGCTATTGACCGAGTCAGAGATTTTATGTTTATTCCATTTATTTATTTATTTATTTATTTGCTTGGAAGGGTCTCAAAGACTTGTAACTGGTAAGTCAGGCTTTTATTTATTTGTTTATTTTTGTTTGTTTTTGAGTGATTGAAGGGTGAAGAGGGGGGAAAAAAAAAAAAAAATTGTCGTAGCTAAACGTTACCAAACTGAGAGTGGCTTTTCATTTCATGAATTGTTGCCCTATTTAGGGCATTTCCAACCCTGCACCAAATTGGTGCAAAACACCATTTTGGTGTTAAAATTTTTTTCCAATCCAACACTATTTTTTACACTAAATTTGGTGTAACACTATTCATTACACCAAATTTAGTGTAATACTATTCAATTTTTTTTTTATTTCCCTAATAGCTCCCATTTTTATAACTTCCTACAAATTTATTCCCAATACATCTTTTTTTTTTATTAACCTTTATTATTTATAAAGATTTAATTTATTTCATAATTAATTTAATTTGACTAAATAATACAAGTATTAATAATTATTAAAATATAATTGCTCATTAAAATTCATAATCTAAAAACTTCATAATATGTAGAAAATTAACACTAAATGCCAATATAAACTAAAATTCCAACAATATTTTAGCAAATACAACGTAAACTATGAAATGAATATACTAATTCAGAGAATTAAGTGTCGACCAATGTGGAATTAGGATTTTTTTTTAATGTAATCTTTTTTTGTTTATTTGTAGTATTAAACATTGTGTTTTTTTTCCCTAATGTTTTATTAAATGCAATATTTAGTTAATTAAAAGTAATTTTTAGTATTAATATATTAGAATATTTTTTCCAATAATTTGCAATAATGTGTCAAGTAATATATAGATGCAGTAGTTTGTAAAATAAATTAATTGTTGAAGGATTAAAAAGATAAAGAATAGAAAAAGAATGTTCTTTTTAGTATAACTTTTTGTGTAATGAGTTGGAGTTCAACTTATGAAATGGTGTAAAAGTTATACTGTTTTAGTATAAAAGTTATATCATTTTGACGTTATGGGTTGGAGATGGCCTTACTGATGCCACTCTATTTATATATTGACCTTTGAATTTTTTTTAGGTGCTTAAGTCAGTTTGTTGTCTACAAGTCAAGCCGTTTAAGTAGTCCCTTTTAGCTTCTCCAATTTCACGGTTGTTAATTCTCTTTCTACATTTTTATGATGTGATTTTACCGTTTCATTTTGCCCCAATTCTTTTTTGAAAGGGTCCGTACCAACTCATGGATTGTTTTCTTCAATTTGAAGCGGTCACAAACTTGGTATGGGCATATTTGTTGTTTAGTAGGGGAAAAAAAAAGGAGAAAAAACTGAATCCAATGCTATTCAAAGGTGACATTCATTAGACACTGGGTGATAACTTTTAATATAATATCTTGGGAATTTCTTGGTTGCCAGACACATCTTTTATATGCATGCATTTGTTGTTCTAATACTCCATACNCATAATTAATTTAATTTGACTAAATAATACAAGTATTAATAATTATTAAAATATAATTACTCATTAAAATTCATAATCTAAAAACTTCATAATATGTAGAAAATTAACACTAAATGCCAATATAAACTAAAATTCTAATAATATTTTAGCAAATACAACGTAAACTATGAAATGAATATACTAATTCAGAGAATTAAGTGTCGACCAATGTGGAATTAGGATTTTTTTTAATGAAATCTTTTTTTGTTTATTTGTAGTATTAAACATTGTGTTTTTTTCCCCTAATGTTTTATTAAATGCAATATTTAGTTAATTAAAAGTAATTTTTAGTATTATTAATATATTAGAATATTTTTTCCAATAATTTGCAATAATGTGTCAAGTAATATATAGATGCAGTAGTTGTAAAATAAATTAATTGTTGAAGGATTAAAAAGATAAAGAATAGAAAGAAAATATTCTTTTTAGTATAACTTTTAGTGTAATGAGTTGGAGTTCAACTTATGAAATGGTGTAAAAGTTATACTATTTTAGTATAAAAGTTATATCATTTTGACGTTATGGGTTGGAGATGGCCTTACCGATGCCACTCTATTTATATATTGACCTTTGAATTTTTTTTAGGTGCTTAAGTCAGTTTGTTGTCTACAAGTCATGCCGTTTAAGTAGTCCCTTTTAGCTTCTCCAATTTCACGGTTGTTAATTCTCTTTCTACATTTTTATGATGTGATTTTACCATTTCATTTTGCCCCAATTCTTTTTTGAAAGGGTCCGTACCAATTCATGGATTGTTTTCTTCAATTTGAAGCTGTCACAAACTTGGTATGGGCATATTTGTTGTTTAGTAGGGGAAAAAAAAGGAGAAAAAACTGAATCCAATGCTATTCAAAAGTGACATTCATTAGAAACTGGGTGATAACTTTTAATATAATATCTTGGGAATTTCTTGGTTGCCAGACACATCTTTTATATGCATGCATTTGTTGTTCTAATACTCCATACTTGAGCGGTTTGGACTCATTGTCATGAGTTGCTTTGGCTTCATTGTAATCTCATTCCTTGATATCCTTTGTCATTTTATGTATCACACCTTATTGATATGTGAATTTGAAATGATTAAGAGATAATTTTAACCGGTTATGACTTATGATGCATTTGCATATAAAAGAAGCAGAAGGGAAGTTAATCATAAAGTTTCAATAATACTGATTTTAATTCTGGGAAAGAGGAAACATATTTGATATTTCTCTTCAAACCCACACTTCCTCTAATATCAAATTCTACGTGGTATATTGTTCCTAATAGTACTAGTTGTTTGCGCTAGTATTTAGCTGAGAAGTAAGCAAGAGCGCCAACAAAAGGTGCATTGATGTATGTAGCAGGCTCAGACTGCTGGTAGTTATTCCGATCATCTGCGAAGTTGTCTCGGCTATCGGGGCCGCCAACTATAGCCCCGACGAGGACATTCGGATTCGGGGAGCCAGAGTAGAGGTACTGGAATCCATTGTTGCAGGGAATGGGGTCAGGGTGTGCATGAATAGATGGTACAGAGGAACCTCTGTGGTGAACATGTTGAGGGTACGTTCCCCCAAACCCCACCATGTAAGACATCTTTGCTGGATTATCTCCTAAAATGTAGTCAACTTGCTTCTTTGCCTGTGAGATGAGCTTTTCCACTGTGATTGCTGTGCTTCCACAGGTGGCAACTCCTCCATTCAGATTAAGGTACTTAGCATATGTGAGGAGGAGGAAAGCTGAGGATGTGACATACTGGAGATTACTCTCACTTGCTTTGTAGAGAAGTCCTCCTGTAAACGACAATATAAGGTAAACAAGTAGTTCACAGATCACAGTTGAGCACTGTCGTTTTTGTAATATGAAAAACTACAAATGAGCTTTGGGGTGTAACAAAGTAAAGATAGTGTTCATTACCTGGGGTATATTGGGCCTGAGAACTGGATGTTCCGGGAATTAGAGAGCATATGTAGTTATCTGAATGTGCTTTGTATGGTTGAAATTCCTCAGTTTTTTTATCAAAGAAGTCCTGTAGAAAGTTCCCAAGGAAAAAGCAAATACAAAATAAAAATATTGGTAAATTTTCTTTGGTCTATAAAATTTTGTAGGAAGCAAGAGAAAAGTTTGAGAAGGAAACCTTAGAAAGGAGAACTTTGGTTCCGGGTCGCTTGTCATCCCAGCTGAATGAGTAGCTATCATCATCTGCGCCTAGTATATGGCCGTTGGACTTAATGTAGTCCAAGTATGAACTGTCCCCTGAGGCTCTATGAATCCAAGATGCACCCCAGAGAAGCTCATCCTAATAGAAGGAGTAGGATGGATTAGAAAGAAAACAGGAAAAAAAAAATGAAGAAAGGAAAGAAAAGAAAGCAAGAATCCAGTGGTGTAGCGTACATGGTATCCTGAGTAGGAGCAGTAAAATGGGCAAACCACTGAATTGATAGAGTCGCTGTAAGAACCTCGATACTTGTCAGCGAAATCAAAGACCTGCATGATCACATTGAAGCTTTTATGTAAATAGATGTCACGGAAAATTGGAAAACTGTTAAGCAATGAATTCAGCTTTGAGTAGGTGTGCACCTTCATGGCGGTTTGAAGCAATTTTGTTGAATAAGAAGGGTCAGAGGTCTTGAACACAATTGAAGCTGCAGCCAATGCAGCAGCCGTTTCTGCTGCAACATCGGATCCTGGATTTTGAGTTGAAACCTTGTACACATTACGTGGTGTGTCCATATCTTCAGGCCTCTCCCAACACCGGTGATCCGCGTTAGGATCTCCCACCTGCACCAACATCCATAAGCAAATATATATATATATATATAAAGGTCTTTCATATACTCGAAAAGTTATGCAAAATTTTTATTCTTTTTGTGCTGCATACAACAATTTCATACCTCTACTAATATGTTCTATTGTCATTGCTTACTTGGACATATAAGGTTCCCGGTGTGGCTGTGGCTGCTTTTAGAAGATAATCCGTGCTCCATCGAACAGCGGCTCTGGCATGCTCAATCTGGTCGGGCATTTCGCCGCCGAACTCAATAACACTCCATGCCAACATTGTAGTGGTGAAGGCCATTGGCAGTCCAAACTTAACATTATCTCCAGCATCATAGTAGCCGCCTGTAAGGTCCACCTGAAAATTCACAACCAAGTACCAAAACATGGGCTCAATATCACGTCACTAAACTGCAAATGAGAAAACATGTTTAATATGCTCAAGGACTATAAGTACATGATAAGAGGAGCCATCAGACAAGCCAGAGTCCCCCCTCCATGTGAGCCTTTGGTTCGAAGGCAGTTTTCCCGAGCGCTGTCCTTCGAAAAAAAGGATGGATTTTTCAAGAGCTACGGAGTAGTCTTTAGAAGTGAAGGCATGGCAATGTAAAGCCAAAGAACAAAGAGTTAAACATAGAATCATAAACGAGATTTTGGATGTGTGTTTCATTTTTGTTAGCTGAACAAGCTACAAACTTTGATGCTTTTAGTACAAAATAAGTACTAAAGCAGCTGAGGCCTTGAGAGAAGTGTGTAATGCTTTTGAGTTGGACACTGCCTTTTATAGACAAGAAAAAGGAAGTTTGAGAGGTTCGTTGGTCGTTAGAGGAGAGAGAGAAAGAGAGTCATGCTGCTCACGAGATCAGCTGCGGCAAATCAGATGTGGGGACGAAGCAAAGTTTATCCATTTTATTGGATATGCAAAAAAATAGTCGTAAGGACAGAAACGGAGAGCAAATGATCAGAGTCACATCTCGTGTGTCCTTCGTTGGTCACACTACGCACTAACAAATGAGTCAGTTATTCAGTTGAGCTGATTAGGTTTGTATAACTAAGCTCGAGAGTAGAACTCGCTTGTGGGAGCCACGTTTTATTAGCGTGTGATATTAGTACTATAGGTGTCCTGCATTATTGCTTGTAACCCAAAAAATACAATTGGAGTACCTCATTCCCTAATCCCAGTAGCTCTTTTCACCCTTAAGGATTTTTTATCAAAAAAATATTCACATCAGATTTCAGGGGTTTTGCAGTATTAGGGGAGCTGAGCCAATTGGTTGAGAGGGTTTTCTTCTTCTTTTTTTTTTTTTTTTTGAAAAAGGTCATAAGAATATGCGTAATCTACGTGAGTAAATTGGGGTTAGCCGGTTAGGCAAGTTTTAAGACTTTGGATACCACAATTCATGGCGCATAGCGGTATTGGAGGTTGTAGAAACGTAATTTGTCCGTATCAGAACAAAGTCACGGATACATAAAGAAAAGGGTCACATGGGCCGCCAAAGGGAAAAAAATAAAGTCATTTTTTCTTTTAAAAAAAGTATGAAGTCTATGAATGAGTTGAGGTGTGCCTAGAAAGAAGAATAAAGAAAAGAGGTGGGAGAGTTTAGTTACTAGCTAGCATGAATGGTTTTATTATTTCAAACTAAGCCCAAAAACTGTTTAACATAGTACTATATTTTTCATGTGATTGGATCATGGAATGAGAGTTTCACATGGTTGGTCAAGGATTTCAATCTATTTTTCGGTGGGAAAAGCATTTGCCCTTTGGGAAGAAAGATAGAGATGCGTTTTGATTTTGGAAATTAATTGAGACTTTTGAGAAACAAACAAGCATAATTTTGTCAATTTTCTTCGTTTTTAGTAATTTTTTTTAAAATCATCTTTTGGGTCTTTACCCGTTTGGGGTAATGGCTATGATGATTTTAGGAAGAAATCCCTGACTTGAGTTATTACCAAAAACACATGGTTCTACTTTCACAAATGTGATCCTTGGTGGAAATTATTGAATTCCAAAAAGAGATAAATGTTTTGATTTGGTTTTCAAGTTTGGTCTATGGTCTTTGATAGGAAATAATGCAACCACCATGAATGTTTGTTTCTCAATTGTTGAGACTTGGACTCGCCCTTTTCCACTTTTAGATGTCCCAGAAGTTTGACACAAAACAAAAATTGAATGAATTTTGGCCAAAATTGTTGCTAGAAAATGACAGATTTTCTAACTGCAATATCCACAAAATATGTAGTTAGTTTTCCATTTTTCAAAGACGGCATGTTCCAGCATTTAGTTTCTTATCCATTAGGTCTTCTTGTTAGTTCACCTTAGTTTTGACTTAATCCACTTTGGAGAGGTCTGTTAGGTACTAAAAGCATCAAAAGCATTTTAGCAAATTTTAATGCATTCTCATAACTCGATTATACTTTACCATTCATCTTTTAAAAATATATACACATACTGAGAGGTAAAACCTAAAAGTATTCGTCTTTTCAGTTGGTAGTCTCTTGAATGTCCTAGGAGACATCGAAGATAAAATAATGCCTTTAGAAAGACAAAAGAGTCGTATATATTCCAAGTACAAATTGTGGTAAGTTAAGGGAACGAAACTTTGACTGACATTATATCATATAATTACTCAATTAATATTAGACTTTTAGTTTTTAATCTCATTTAGTGACCGTCACCTTAAAAAACACACAACTCAAATTATAAATATAGAAAGAAATTTCATGATATTTAACACTTTACTGAGTATATTAATCATCTTCAACCGTCAGTCACATTTAATTCCAGGTTCAACTAAAATGAACCAAGAATTGGCATGAAGCCTATTTATTGGTCTCTCTCTCTCTCTCTCTCCCTCCTTATGCGGTGCTTATTTTATGATGCCTCCAATTTTTGACCTTTTTCCAACTTCAAGAAAGGTATATCCAACGACAAACTATTTAGCCGTTCCTTATCAAACTCATAAACATCGGCTTCAAGCCGTCCTCATCAAATTTCCACACAACATGGTATAATTCATGAGACACTCCCATATATCACCCACAAAAAAAAAGGAAAAAAAACCAACCAATTCCACAAAATCCTACATTATCAACCATGTTTTTTGGGATCAAGTAGTACAAAGTCAACGGTATTATTATACTATGATATGTTAATCAATTGATGGGGCACAAGTTGTTGAAGTTGCAATTTTAGCCTCAGCAAACGAGATATTGCCTAAGGCTAATTTTATATATGATACTCTATTGGTTTAATTCTCCTAATATTGCTCAAGACTTTGTGATATATGAGGTCCTTTTCTGAGATATACAAAACAAAAGAATAAACAGGACTTTTGGCTCATGGACTTGACATGTATATAGTATAAATACTTGTGTTGATATAATGGTTGAACCAAAAAGAGTATATCTTCTCATGCCTGTAATTTATGACAGATGCTAGAGCTGGGATTCGCCATGGAGCCTACAGAAAATAAGACAAGCGGTAATGAGGAACATGCACATTAAACTCATCACCCTGACTTGATTTAGTCAGCAGCTTTGTTAATTTTAAAATATTTGAAGTTAAGTTGCTAACTTCGTTGTTTCAAAAGTTGAGTTGAAATGTGACATAGACGAATAAAGTGCTCTGTTTTTGCACTATAGAAGTTTACTTACATATTATAGAAAAACAGGGCTGCTTAGACACTGGATCCTCTTCAAATGGGGGTGGAACTTGACCGTACACCATCTCACAACTCATATCTTCAAAATCTACAGATGAACAATAGAATATTACATTTGACATAAATAGTAATAATAATACAACGTATAACCAACCTTAAACTTACGAAATTTGGGATATAATAATAAGATAAAGAGAGCGGCGAACATACTTGGTGTCATGGTCAATGGGAGGCCAAATTCATTGGTGAAGAAATCTTGAGTTGGAATCTTGCACATATTCACGCACATTCCAACACATCCACTATTCTCCAAGTACCTTTAATGAGCAACAATGTGAAATGCTACAATATTAGGATGTGACTATGTTCTAAATTATAGCATTATTTCGTTTAATTAGAACGTTCTTCCTTTCTAATTACTCTCTTTCATTTATTTTGATAAAACAACTTGGACAAAAATTCATTCTCAAATTTAAAATGAGACATGGATTCTAATTCTATATTATACCTGCACTTCTTTATAAGGACTCCACTTTTTTGCTTGACCCCATTGACCTCAACTTCTATAACCTAAAATAAAGGTGCAAAAAAATGCAGTAATTTTAGTTTTGTGACAAAGTACCACTAAGGAAATATCTTATATTAGAGAATCATTCTAGTTGAGGAAATAATTGATCACCTCAGAAGGCCCAACTAGCCAGTGGAAAAAAGGGACTGTCAATGCAGCATTGAACTCTGCAGCCCACTTTGTTGGTGGAAATAATTTCCTGAACTGCATAGATAACAAGCTAATAACCATATAAGCTTTCCCGAATCAATTCTTTGACATTAACCTTTTGGCCTCAACTCAATACAGATTTTATTTATCATAAATTTGTTATGGCCTGAATTTAGACTAAGATAACAGAACAATTTTCAAAAACTACTTATTACAAGGTATAAAATTTTGTTTCCTTATCACTGACTTGAAGTTTAACACTCATTTAATTTCAATTCAGGCAAAAGAGTTGACGCTATATGTTGCAATATAAAGACCAGTCTAGTCCTTCATACCAAAAGCCTAACCCTTTTGACATAGTACAAGCTATGCAAAGAGGTATTTAGCTTATGTTCGGATTATGGGGAAAAAGGGTGGCACTGGGAGTCAAATAACTTAAAAAGCACTGGTCATAATTATTTTTGACACATTGGAAATTGGAATGACATATTATATCTGACATACATCGTGATAATAGAGCAAAGTTCAAAACCTGTTTGTGACATGCTACAAAATTTTATTTTCCATGTCACGAAGTGGAGGTTTAACATTCATTTCATTGGAATCTAGGCAAGAGACTTGAAAGCTGTTTATTGCAACATAAAGACCAATCAAATCCAGCATTCTAAGAGCCTAAACTCTTGACAATGGTACCATCATTAGGTTTTCAGCTGAAGTTTGGATATTAAAAGCTTTTCACTTGTGATACCCGCATGTGCAAATTTGACAAATGGGAGTAACATATTATTTCACAAACATGATAAAGACGACTCGAACCAAACAGTAAAACCATCTGGCTAACAGCTCGAGTGTACTAATCACTCCGCCTAGGCCATTCATAGTGTACCATAGGTGGCTATGATCAAATCAAACAAAAGCTTAACAAAAGAGCTAAAACCCCAATTAAGAAGATCATTAAGAACAGCAAAAACAATATCCACCTGAGCAGGCGCACCTGGGGGCAGCATAGACAAGAGAACCTCCCGAACCACGTCCTGCTGCTGCAACCGAGACCTTCCTTGCATTACTCTCTTGGACACATCAACAAAGCTCTCGTAGTCATAATCCCAGAACCCCTTCTTCTGCTCTGGAGCCCCTGCTTTTTCCTTCGGCGGGGCCGCAAACTTGCCCATTTTCCGAGCGAAGAGCGTCATGAAAGCCTTCTCGAAGATCCCATCATTGTACTTGGTTTTCTGTCCGAATGGCGCCGGCACACCCGACGGCTCCGCAATCCCACACCGGACTACTCGGCCGTATTGGTTACCTGTTGAGTTACTCAATGGGAGGCTCTTTGGGAGCCGGTGGGAGAAATGGACCGTTTGGAGGCTTAGAACCACCATGAAAATTGGCCTGTTCGTTGTACGGACGTCTAGGAAAATAAATTTAGAATGGTGGCTCAGTTGGGGGTGTCTGTTTTGGATAGAAGAAAAGTGTAGTGCAATGGCTCCGAATAATATCATATGGCGTATGGTTGGCACTTGGCAGATGAGTTCGTTTTGGCTCCCAAGGGAAGATTTATGGCCATACATGCTCTCCAATTAGTTTGGACCTCAAATTTTGTGTTGCATCTACTGAATACTGTGGCAGTGTGGTTGCTTTTGAGTTGGTAGAATGACAAATGTACCCTTGATCGTTTATTTTTATAGTAGAGGCTGAACTAGTTTTAGATTTTTTTTTTCCTAAAATATTTTACACGAGGAATCTATGTCTATTATAAGGTAATCTTGCAGCAAGCCAGCTATAAAGTTAGTTTTAGAAGTATGGAAGAAAAACGATTTTTTTTTTTTTTGAAGTGGCTGTCACCCTATAACTAGGATTGTTAATTCGTATTATCTTGTTATGTTGGGTCGACATAATTATAACACAATACGATGACACTCCAACGCGAATACGACACGATTAATAAACGTATCAAAAACTTAAGTTCGAACACGACACAATTAATACATTGCAACACGACACAATACGACACGTGCAACCCATTTAATAAATGTGTTGTTAGAATTTGGCTTCCAATTAACCAAGAGAAAATTTTGGGCTAAGGCCCAAATAGACTTGGAAGTTACCCTTTTCATTTAGTTGGCAAGCCTAATTATTCAAGCTTTCCTATTAGTTTCCTTTTCTTTGTGTTAGTCGGCTGTTATTAATCCATGAGCATATATATATATATATGCTTAGCGTAGCAACCATGAAGAAGAGAGAAAAAAAAATATACGAAGTAGTTTTGTTTAGGTAGCCAAACTATTGGTTCATTAGTACACAATTTCATCTCTCTTAGTTTGTAGGAATTTGGTACAAACAAGCTTTTGGGTTTAGGTTTCTTTGTAGCTTGTTTATTTGTTATTTCCTTTTGATATTGGCATCAAGATTGTTAGCAAAGCATCTTCTTTGCGGTCTTGGTTGCTCTTGTGAGAGAGAGATTTGGGTGTATTTGGGATTTGGGTGTGAGGGAAATTTTGTCAGACTTTTGTAATCTCCTTTGGTTATAGTGGAATTCTTCGCCGTCTCCGACGTGGACGTAGGCTATATTTTATAGCTGAACCACGATAAATCTTTATGTCACTTGTGATTTTCTGTTATTTATATTTTGTCGTAAATCCACTTAATTTGACATTTGTCTAACAAAATTAGTATTTGTGCTTCCGCTGGCACAACAAGTGGTATCAAGAGCTTTAGGTTCTTTGATTTGATTTTGGGCTTGTTTATTTGTCAAATTATTTTAGATTTTTGGCTTCTGCGATGGCGACAACGACAAGATATGAAGTTGCAAAATTCGACGGGAAGAATGACTTTAGTCTTTGGCATGTTAAGATGCGAGCTCTTCTAGTTCAGCAAGGGTTACCTAAGGCACCAAAAGGCAGGGAAGCTTTGCCAGCAAATTTATCAGATGAAGAGAAGGAGGATCGCTTAGAACGGGCACATAGTGCTATTCAGTTGTCTTTGTCAGATGAGGTGCTGCGTGAGGTTGCTGACGAGACTACTGCTTCTGGGTTGTGGCTTAAGCTTGAGAGTATGTATATGACTAAGTCCCTCACCAATCGGCTATATTTGAAGCAGCGTTTGTACACTCTTCGTATGTCTGAAGGTACACCTATTAAGAGTCATCTTGATGAATTAAATAGAATTATTCTGGATCTGAAAAATATTGATGTAAAAATTGATGATGAGGATCAGGCCTTAATTTTGTTATGTTCTTTACCTCGTTCATATGAGCACTTTGTTGATACTATGTTATATGGGAGAGATACTATTAGTATGGAAGATGTTAAAGCACCTTTGAATTCTAAGGAATTGAAGAAAAAAGTGTCTGAAAGTTGGGATGATAATCAATCAAGTGCATTGGTTACTAGAGGTAGAGAAAAGGGAAAAGGCGAAAATAAAAATAGAGGAAAGTCTAAGAATAGGAAGGGCAATTGCAATTATTGTCATCAACCAAGGCACTGGAAATTTGAATGTCCAAATATTAAAGGAAATAAGGAGACTGGTGAAAAATCCTCTACTACAGATAATCATACTAGTTTTGCTGAGAATGGTTCTAATGACGGTGATTATGTTCTATCAGTTTCTGGTGATTGTTTAGGCAATTCTTGGATTCTTGATTCGGGTTGTTCCTATCATATGTGCCTCACAAGAGATTGGTTTATTGACTATCAATCTGTTGATAGGGGTTTTGTCTTTTTGGGGAATAACATGTCCTACAAAGTTGTTGGTGTAGGTACTGTTCGAATTAAGATGTATGATGGTGTCGTTAGAACTTTGACCGATGTTAGACATGTGCCAGATTTGAGAAAAAGCCTTATATCTTTGGGGACGCTCGACTCACAAGGTTATAAGTATTTAGTTGAAGGTAGAGTTTTGAGTGTTAGTAAAGATGCTCATGTGGTGATTAAGGGAAAATTGCACAATGGCCTTTATTTTCTTCAAGGTAGTATGATTGTTGGTGCTACTATAGCCTCATATTGTTTTGTTCCAGATTTTGATACTATGAGCTTGTTGGATAGTCAGAAAATTGGAGAGTTTGACTTTCATAACTATTGTGTTTATGGGACACGATATATGGTCAAGTTTGGTTCCACCATTTGTAGGATGAAGAGCATAATGGATTATATCCATTCAGAATTTTCGGGTCTTTCTCCTAATTTGTCTGTGGGTGGTTCTTGTTATTTTCTGACATTTGATGATGACTATGATGTAAAATTTTGTGAGAGTCAATTCTGCAAGGAGGAAAAGATAGTGAGACACCGCACTATTTGGAGGACACCACAACGATTTTTGGTTGCAGAGTGTTTGATTTTGACGCTTTTGGGGAAAGCTTGCTGCTTGCTTTCTATTGTTTGCATGCCGAAAGGTATTTGGATTGAAGTTTTTGGATATGCCTACTATTTGGTCAGAAGATCTCCATCAACTGCATTTTGCTTGAAGACTCCGTTTGAGATATGGCTTGGTAATTCTGCTATCTTTGATTTGATATTATTTAGTTGTCCTGCTTATGCTCTTGAGAATGATAGTAAACTCGAGCGATTGACAACAATCTTCCACGGATTTGAGTTCAGGGTGAATGGCTTTCGGTTGTGGTTTGTTGAGCTATTGTCACCAAGTTTGTTAGTTAGCAGAGTTCTTGAATTTGATGAGTTGGCCATTCTATTTGATATAGGGGAGTTAGTATGTGCAGATAAAGATCCCGGTGTTTGTAAGCAAGTGGAGCTTCCAGTTGAAACTTCTGTCAAAGCTTTTGGTTCTACTACTTTGTTTGTTGTTAGTAAAGAGAGGGGTTTGCCTCATTAGTTTGGTTTTACAAAGTTAGTTTCTTCTGTGTTAGCTGCGACAAATATGGTGACCGAGTCAGGTGCTATTTGGAAGTTCAAGCACTGCTTGAACTTATTTGGTGTTGCAGATTGTGATTAGCCCTTTGGGATTTTGGAGGAGATGGCGAAGATGTTTCATTATTTTGGACTTGGCTTAATTTTGCGCCAAGGTGGAGATTGTTGGAATTTGGCTTCCAATTAACCAAGAGAAAATTTTGGACTAAGGCCTAAATAGACTTGGGAGTTACCCTTTTCATTTAGTTGGCAAGCCTAATTATTCAAGCTTTCCTATTAGTTTCCTTTTCTTTGTGTTAGTTGGCTGTTATTAATCCATGAGCATATATATATATATGCTTAGCGTAGCAGCCGTGAAGAAGGGAGAAAAAAAAAATATACGAAGCAGTTTTGTTTAGGTAGTCAAACTATTGGTTCATTAGTACACAATTTCATCTCTCTTAGTTTGTAGGAATTTGGTACAAACAAGCTTTTGAGTTTAGGTTTCTTTATAGCTTGTTTATTTGTTATTTCCTTTTGATATTGGCATCAAGATTGTTAGCAAAGCATCTTCTTTGCGGTCTTGGTTGTTCTTGTGAGAGAGAGATTTGGGTGTATTTGGGATTTAGGTATGAGGGAAATTTTGTCAGACTTTTGTAATCTCCTCTGGTTATAGTGGAATTCTTCGCCGTCTCCGACGTGGACGTAGGCTATATTTTATAGCTGAACCACGATAAATCTTTGTGTCACTTGTGATTTTCTGT
>JXTC01000762.1:31865-46223 GCA_002914845.1 Trema orientale
TCATCACAAGTAAGCGTACTTCTCTTTTTGTTTATGTAGTTATTTATGTTAGAAATTCAAATTACAAGTAGTCCTGCGTGTCAATTGATAACACCCCGAAAAACAAATGAAAATAAAGAAAACTGAAGTCTTGGTCTCATGTGATATGGATTATGCTGATTGGTAACTGGATAAACTTTCTCCATTTATTTTATAGAATGAAAGCTATGCTCTAAATGAAGTCCCAGAGTAATTTGTAAAATTATTATTTTTTTTAATCAGATGGTTATATAAGAATGGAATCAAAAGGCTAGGTATTATCAGAATTTTGGGCTTGTCTTCACACCAAATTATAGTGTTGGAATGATTTTCCAGCAAAATTGTTTGGATAACTTTCTGTAGGTAGCAAGATTTTAGGCTATAACATATTATCACTATGCTTTCCAATGAAAAAAGTCATGGCTTCTAAGTGGATTATAAGGTTGGGAGAAATCAATACTAGTCATAAATCTTGTGTGCAAAGGACTATGACTGTGAAATTGTGAATAATAGAAATACAAAAGAGAAACAGAGTCAAGAAATAAACAGAGTTGAGGTTACATACGGTTTTGTGTTATGTGCATGTGACAAGTTTCCTGTCTAGATGTTTGTTTATCTAATATTCTTTGAATGGTTATCGATTCCTGTTGCCTTAATTATCCATAGTATTTCTCTTAACTTCCAGAATTTATTATAAAGATCTATCTGAACATTTGAATTTATTATTAAACTTAAGATCACATCTTTCAGGTTTTTTCAGAGATTATTTAATTAGTATTTATGGCCTTGCACTTATATTTCTAACCTATTATAAATTTTGATTCTAAATTACTCACTTTCTCTTCATATTGTAAGCACGAAAGGAAGGATGATCAATTTAATGATATTAATATACGTTTGGATGTTTATTGATGAATGTATATATGGCCAAAAATCTTGAGTTGGGTACATAGTCTTTGCATACACAATAGACACATCACAATGTTGGCAATGATAATTGATAGAATCTGTAGAGTAAAGGATCAAGGTATGAAGACCCAACGTGGATATATGAATTTTCAATCTTCTTGTTATTATTTGACTGTTCACTTATCAAATAAGAAGGTAGTTCTAGGTTGTTAGATACTTTTATTGATTCATTTGGATTTGGTCTTTTGGTATATATGCATGTTTTTGAGCTTCTAATGTTTGTTTGGTGTTCTCTCAATGTCCCTTTCAGAGTTTGTTATTAACTTGTGGAATCAGCTTGTTAAGTAAATTAGAATTTTGAGCCTTTAAATTAGATTTGTATTTGAAGCCTTGAAAAGAAATTTATCAATGCTTAGCTTAGCTTGGGTTTCTATACTTGCATATGCTTCTTTATTATATGCATTTTTTTTTTCTAAAAAACAAACAATTATTTAATATAATAATAAAAAGTGACAACAATGGAATGTTAAGTTCCCACAGAAATTAGAGAAACATAATTCTTTAATGATATGCATGAATGCTTTGGATTTGAATAATGAGTCTTTTTAGTCATTTTTTACTCGAGTAAGAAATTATGTCTTTTTTCTTTAACTTTTTGAAAAAAAAAGTCAGCAGAAACATGGGCTAATGGTTTTATGATGTATTTTTTGTATTAAAAGTTGACATTTAGTTGGGCTTTTGATATGGTGTATATTCAAATTTCTTTGGAATAATATTGTTGTGTTTTGTGGACCATAGCAACTTATGTTTTGTTCTTGACAGAGTTTTACATTCCAAAATAATATTTTGCAAAATATAAGCCATATATTTTCTCTGCAAAAGATTTATGTGTTTTGAATCTGATTTTGGGTTGCTTTTCAATGAGTTTGGATTGGTAAAAAATTACTATTTTAGTTGCTCTGCCTATGTTATTTATTTATTTATTTCTTTCACTGTAGAATTTTCACAAACCTATTTTGTTATTAGAGGAGTTGGTAATGGATTTTTTTTATTTCGGTAAACATAATGGTTATAATTTTGTTAACTAATTCTAGAGAGGTTGTCTAATTTTCGTTCCATACCTTGTTTTGTTTTCTGTTCTTGCGGTTGAGGGATTGTCTAAGGTTGGATTCTTCAATACTAGGGTTTTCTTAGGAAAAATCAATTCCTGAAACACCAGAGTTTAAGATACAAAGAGCAAAGGAATTTATGAAATGAGGGATTAAGTAGCAGAGGGAGAACGACCAAGATTTTGGGTTAGCCTTTAGCAAGCTTTTTGACGCCTTCTTGGCAAACTAATATGTTTGTAGACTCTCTGTCTCAATATCTTTCTCATTTTTCCTTTATTTTTTTTTAAATTCCGTGAATATTAATTTTTTCTAATTTATTTTTCTAACTCAAAATTGAGGGTCTCCTAGCATTCATTAATTTTATAAATTTAAAGTCACCACACTCTAACAATTTTATAAAAAATGGTTTTGAAAGACACTTTTAAGATAGAGATTTTATAAAGCGTTTAGGAAAATAGTAGAGTATGTCATTATTAAACTTTTAGATAGATATTTTTTTTTAGCCTTACTCAAGTTCTAACTTGTACAACCCTAAAAATTTAAAAGTCTAATTTATATTTTTAAAGGAAATACCACACATTATTTTGCATAACTTAAATTCTATTAAACATAAAACCAAGTATATTAATTCATAGCTTGAATTCATTTAAAAATCTAATTTCCATGAATTTTAAAAATTCTAATGAAAATGTCATGCATTATCATGTACCACCTAAGTCTTGAAGTATTCAAAACCAATCAATTTCTATTTGAAGCTCAAATGAGACATTACTCTAAGTCTCCAATACTAGGAGTTCTCAATACTTATGATATCAAATTAAACCGATCACACAAATGCTCAATTATCCAATTAAGACCATCAAGATAAGGTCAACACAACTTGACTTAACCAATGAAAAATCATTTATTACTGAATAAGGATTTAACATTCTAAAATTCACCAACACCATGTATATATCGATAAAGTAAGCCACATATAAGAATGGAAGGTTGGAAGCATATATATGTCTAATTAACAAGGCACATCAAACCATAACAACGACAAGGTTTTTTTTTTTTCCCAAAACTTCCAACTAAGATTCAAAATCTAGAGTTTCTCTATCCACACAAAATTCTAAACCGGATACCATAACTAAGTTTTACTTAGTAAAATTCTTATAACAACATAATGTAAATATGGCATCTTTGATACATACATAATTTTTCCAAAAATTTATACTTATACCGCATAAATTTTCTAAGAAGTCAAACTTGTTTCTCAAGTTGTCACATAAATATTTCCATAAGCATCCCAAGTTTAGTTCCATGTCAGTTTGTAGGTAAATATATGAAAGTACATTTTGGCTTCTAAGTCAAGTACCAAGAATGTCTGCCACATTCAAATTTAGAAAGATACTTGAAACTTTGAGTTTATAAAAAATTTTCTTGGACTTAAAGGATTCTCCAATTAGCACTATCAAATATAGATTAGGATTAATTTAATACCGTAACTAAATTTTATATACATCAAAGTTCAAACTTTACAATAGTGCAGTTTTACAAACTCCAATTTCAAATAACCTTAAGTTTTTGAAATTATACATTCTTTAAAAAAGTAAATTACTTTTTATCTAACCAATACTCAAGATTAAAATATCTATGGTTCTTTTATGAATAAAGATATTCAGTTCATCAAACATAACAGCCTACTTCATTTCAAACCATGCTAATCAATTAGAAGATTTAAAGTCATTTAAACCATATAAGAAAGTTCTAAGTATAATTAAATTACCAATAATCAAATATTTGTTCGTCCAAGGATTACAAGGCCGATTCTAATGTATTTAGAAAGGTAAGACTGAATGAAAATCACATCTAAATACACAATCTCAAATTTTTTTTTCAATCAGTAAAAATTTTTCTTAATCCATTAATCGTGAAAAATTTTTCCAATTCCAAAAGTTTCACGTTGAGAAGATAAGTAAACTTAGGCATGTAGCTATCAAGTAGGCAAAATAAATTATCTGAAGTAAACGACTTACAAGAAAACACAATTATTGTAAAAACCTAATTTTTATATGGGTATTTTTGACCAATCTTTAAAAAAAAAAAAAGAGAGAGAGAGAGAGAGAGAGAGAGAGAAAGAAAAGGAAATACACCCACATGCTATTCCACGACACCTCCACATGCTCCTACTTCTTCTTTTCCTTTCTTTTTATCCTCATCATTCATGCATTCATGCATGAGATATCTCATTCCTCACCGTCACCATCATCTACTCCTTCTTCATCTCCTTCTTCATCTACCTTCTCTCAGCAAGAACTCAACAAACACTAAATCAATTTCTCTTGAGCCATTTTCTTATCCATCCACCTAAACACTCTTGGTTAGACTCTGTTGGAAAATTCCCAAAGCCGACAATGACGAGAAACGGCCATCGAGGATATAACGTCTTTGCCACTGTATTCGACAAGTCGCCTCTATCGGAACACTGGAACCTTTATACGGCAGTGCAGTTAGGCTTGGTTGGTCATCTTAATCCCTATCTCCTTAGTTGAAATGACAATGAGATCATAAGAAGATTGTAACTTACTTTCAGTTGTCTATCAAAACTATAAGAGATTGAGCCCGTCTAGACTGATTTAGTCAGCTAATGCACCTGTTTCTCTTGTCTTGTCTTGGATCCTTCACATAACTTTAGAGTTTCTTAGCTTTAAAGTCAAGACAATGTTGATCTACCCTCAAAAAGACGAAACAAATTAAATATTTTAAGAATTAGGAAAATACCAAAAAAGCATGTAATAACTTTATCATATAATATAGACCACATAACTCAAGCACGACTGCTATAACTAAGAAATTTTACGATCTATAATACAAAATTCTAATAATAACTATAGTCACAACGACAACTTAGAAAAAGAGCATTGAAAAAGTCTCCTTGGTGTTTTACTGTGCCTACTAATCTCAATTTGATCAAAGTAGTCAATGACAAAAGCACCTAATGCCTAGGAAACTAATTCTTGTAAAACAAAAAGTGTGAGCAATATTTGAGTTCCTAATGTTCAATACTCTTTTATTAAAATCATTTACTAGCACACACCTTGAATCTAATAAAGAACACCCTACCACAAGGTATAGCAAACAAGAGTGTTCTTTTTCTTTGTACTTGGTACAATTTGAACCTACAAAACTATAACCGTAGAATTGGCTCTTTACCACAAGACTGAAAGCATCATAGTGCAAAAACGTTAGTAGTAAATATCATCTAATCAACTCAGAAATGTTAAGAGGCTTATATAAAGTATAATTTGAGCAAAAATAAGAATCAAATTCAATTATTTTTTCAAAAAAATAGAGTACAAATTTGTAATCAATAACTAGCTACTCAATGACTGTAAGTGGTGTAAGTTTTAAGCACTTAAATACCACAAAAACAATTGAAAGTACAAAATGTTTCAAGCAGTGAGTTTAATTTTATTCTTTAAGTGCTACCTTGGGACAACTGTTCTTCAAGCACAACTTTCAATAACATGAGTTTATATGTGGCAATATCTTAGCTCATATTTACAATCTTAATTATTTCACTCATGCTACTGAATCAAAAACAAAAAGCTGTAAAAGATACGTGTCTCTCAAATAGACTGAGCAACATGAACTAGAATTCTAGCAAAAGAAATCAGTTTCTGGGAATATAATCCGTGTGCACTAGGTGAGTTGTGACTGCCATAGGTTATACATACTTCTTTTACAAAAAGGTTTTGAACAAGATCCCTCAATCTTCTTCACTACTGACTCAAAGGGAGATGGAACACTAGCCTTTGTTGTTCGAGCCTTCTTCCTCAAAGCTGTAAGACCTATGTTCCCATTCCTTAGTTTATCACTATTATCTAGCCGCGTTTTCATTGTATAAATTATAAATTTCCCATTTCCTCACTAACAAGACAAAGCAAAAATAAATACAGCCATAACCAAGCCATATATGAGCGTCCTAAATTCGATTGATTAGTAATATACATGCCACTAGATATATTGATGAGTGGCCTAGAAAAGTAACAAGTTTATGATAGTAGCATACTACCCTTCAGTGAGTTGGATCGAGTTATTTTGAGTACTGAGACTTATGGGCAGCAGCAAGCTCAACAGTTATGATGAAAGCCGACTTGCGAGCTTCCTTGCGATATTGTACATCTCCATTCATGAGCTTCACTAGTTTTCTGCTGATGAGTAGGTTGATTCCCTCTTCACGTACAACTCTATCGTTTCCAAACATCTGGTTCAGCAAAGCTTCCAGTATCCCAACACCCGTATGAATCAACCTGATCCAAAATGGAGGGGGGGAAAAAAAAAGTAGCCCAGTGAAGAACGTGATGTTTGACTCAATTCTAAAGCAGTCTAGTTTACATGAAACTTGATAGCCACAATAGATAAAGAAAAACTTCCATCTGTTTTGTAGGTTAGTACCAACTCATACAGAATGATTTTCTGGTTTCAGGCCTTCCATTTTCGCATTCTACATGTGTTTAGTAGTATTGCATAGAACTGATAGATAGATGAGTATTTTGAAAAGGGAAAGCAACATAGCGTGTAACCGGAATATTTGTATACTTTTACTGATCAAGAATCAGTAACTTAACAAGATAAAAATTTAACAAGTATGTCACGCAGAGTGAACTCAACGATTTCCAAATCTGAATAGTTGTTTCGAAAAGAAGATAACAATCAAAAAGATACAAATAGTAAGTGACCAGATCATAATCAGGAACAGGAAACCAGAGCTATCATAGGGGGAAATTATGCACTTAACCAGAAAGCAATGTGAAACTGTCCTAGGATCTGAAACTGTCCAAGCTAGGAAATCAAATATGGCAGCATACAGATTACTCGAAAGCAATAATCAAACAAAAAACCATACACGTCTATGATGCTATCAAGATCAGAAAAAATAATTTCTAACAATCTTGGACATTGTCATACACGTCTATGATGCTATCAAGATCAGAGTTGTCAAGTATCTTGCTAAGTTGACGCTGGCCAAAAGAGCCATCAATCCTATTGCATAAAGGTTTATCTAAGATATGCAATGATCCATTAAGGTAGCACAACAATGTGCAATAAGCTACTGAAAGTTTTCCACAACACAAGAAATTTACCTTTTTCAATCACTTGGTCTAGGAAGAAACTATCCTTTCTATGATACACCTAACACCTATCAACAATGCATGATAAATAAATGGAAAATATTCAGATAATATTTTTAACTAGAAAGTTCACAGGTTCATCATTTTAGAAGAAATAACACTGAAAAACTGGTCATTATACTTGCAAAGCATATGAGTATGCACTTTATATATGGATATTAAACTCTAAAACTACTAAATTTACCTTAATTTGATTTACCTGAATTATATTGATGATCATACATAAGAAGAACAAATGACAAAGTTTTATAAGTAAGAAAAAAACTCTCGATTTTTTATTTTACTTTGCTTTATTGTAAATATATTAGATTGATCGTTTATATAATCAATACCAACTTTGTCTAAACCAAAACACCAATCATAGTGAATAATAATTAGATGGTCTCCCTTCCCTTTGTTCAAGATTTTAGGAGTTGAGACATCAATCATAATAACCTCTGTGCCAAAAGTAAAACAACAATCCAAACACACATATGTAGCATGACGATATGCTTGTGCACTCTTAGTGTCAATTATCTATCACGTAACAGTAACAGGAAAAAAAGGGAAAAAACACGGTGGGTTTTTCAAATTTTTTTATTAAAAATACACACATTGGTATTTTTTTATCAAATTTTCTGATTCAATGCAAATAAAATTGGTATAAAGATTTACCTTCGTAAGGAGATTGCGTGGGGCCAAGCATCATGACATTAAAGTAACGCATATTGTCTTCAAATGGGGAAGCACTAATTCCCGGAGCTGAATAAACACTCTTAAACCCCCAAAATCATGATTCTATACTCCCATCTTCTTCTCCTCTATAACAAGTATATAGATATATGTGTATATACATCCAAAGTTTCCCCCATTTTCCATGAAAAAGCAATCAAAACGTATATATTTTAAATATCGAATTCTAGCGGATATTTTATATATATATATATATATATTTATGTATACATATATAGAGAAAGAGAGAGAGAGATAGAATCAAAGCACTGAGTTTCCTACCTGATCATAAAAACAACACAAAAATGATTACAAAAATTACAGAAGAATCAAAATCAAATACAAATCAACAAAAAAACTCAAAAAAAAAACTGCTTGGAAGCCGAGAAAGATCGGGAAAAAAATCAAATTAAAAAATATAATATATATACAAATAGAATTGTAATTGTAGATTGTTTGGTTTAGTAACAAAAGAGGGCGATGAAGGGAAATTAAGAGAGGAATCGGGAAGAAGAGAGAGGGAGAGAGAGAGAATGGACTGAGGTTACCAAACCCATTAAGAAGGAAGCCATCTTGTGCAGACCCAGACCCTCCATTGTAGCCCTCTTCTTGACGACATGGGAATGAACTGAGGTTACCGCAAACTCGATCGACTTGGGAAGTAGAGAAAGACGAGAATTGCAGGTCTATTGCCCTCAAATGTAGCAGACCCAAAATTCGAACTCAAATGGAGCCAAAACCCTACGGTGGAGAGCGCCATGGTTCTAGAGAGAGCCGTTGGCATTGGGTCGGTTTGATTCTACTCTACTCTGGAGAAAGAAAGGAATTGAAATGAAGAAGGAAATGTGGCTGTTGGGCATTCGGAACTCTCTCATTTTCAGCCTTATGTACTGGTGTCGTTCACTGTAAAATTCAAAAGACACCTATTTCAGCACCAAGCCACGAGTCATTTTCTTCTTTAGTAGCAATAAAACTCTTACAAGTTACAATTTAGTTATGTTATTGTTTTTAGTTTAAAATAATATGTTAATTGTTATGCTATAGCAAATTTTTAATATTAAATGGAGTGTGAAATTTTAATTTGTTAAATTTGATAAAGGAATCTATCCAAATTATCTTATTTATTCAATCAACAATGAAATTTTAATTTGTTAAAATGCATCAGGTTCAGCTTGAGGAGAAGCTCTGAATCAACGACGGTGGTTAACGACGGTAAGAGGCGACTGAAATCGCCAAAATTAGCCGCGACTTCAAGCTTTCTTTCACACGGTTGGGCAACGCTGGCGGGGACGGTGGTTGATGGTGCACCTTGGTCGGATGCCGAGGAGAAGTTTCTGGCCAAAGCTGCAGGTCGGAGGGACACTGAGGCTTTGGTTTTTGGGCAAAGCCAAGAGAGATGGTTGGGAAAGAAGATAGGGGATTTAAAGGATTTTTAAAATGTCAGTGGCCACGTGGCAAATTCTGACTTGTTGGGCACTATTTCAAAAATTATTCTTTAGCCTGTTTTCTTAAATTTTTTCTCATTCTTACTCTCAAAAAATTTCTTTGAGTCTCTGTTTTAAAACTTTCTTTACAATTTCGCCCAAATGAACTTAGACTTAAAAATGTCCATGTATATTTCTGATTTTTTTAATTTTAAATTTTAAAAAAGTCATATTACTAAAACACCCTTAGCCTCAAATTATATTAAAACCCTTTTAAAATCATTTTTTTACAACATTAACCTTAAAAATGTCATCGTAACAATATTTATTGACATTTGTTGAAAAATGTCATTAATTTACAAGGATATTATAATCTTCGAAAAATATATTTTAAAAATTAGGTTTAATAACCTTTTTAAAATGTCACTAAAGTTTCTCTTTAGTAGCATGTTTCAAATGTCATTAATATTTTACTTTGGTAGCATTTTGAAAACAAGATTAATGTTGGATTTAGTAGAATTTGGAAAATACAATTAAATTTTAAATTTAGTTCCATTTTAAAAATACCATTTATTCATCTCCATATTATTGATAATTCTAGATAATTCTAGAAAATATATCAAAATAAAATATATAAGTTTATAAAAAAACTCTCTTTTCTTTTTCTTTTTTAATGAAAAAACGTATATAAAAGAGGAGTATAGGTACTCCGTATGTTTCTCTCTTTTTTATTAATTTGTTTATTCACCATCATATTATGTTTTTTAAAAAAAAAGCTGTACCATCATATTCAATTTAATTAAAGACAAATACGTATTTTTCGAAGTTAAATGATAAAAGAATTTATGTAAAAAATAAAGAAATCATTTTAGGAAAATAACATCCATGCTATTTATAAATTAGTTTTAAAAGTAGAAGTGATCTCCTATAATAAACTCTCTCAAGAATAAATTCCTCTAAAAACCATTGACCAAAAAAAAAAAGAAACGTAAGATAAGTTTAATCTTCAAGTTCAATTATTATATAATAGTTGATTAGATTTATTAATTAAAATAATAAAATATCTTCTAAATTTTGAAACTAAAGATGCGTATGTTGATAATTTAAATTCAAGATGTGGTGTTCAAGATTCTCAAATGCGTATTAAGCTAATAATAAGCATGTTCTTATTGTATATTAGGCATCTAGAAGTCATTGAAATTAATTTCATAGCAATATGCTCATTCCTCATATTATGCGCTTTTACACCTATGTTATTACACTAATGATTGTCGAAATATCCCGATGCAGTGTAAAGGCTCAATACCCTTAGAGAGAGAGAGAGAGAGAACTCGATGTATTTAAAGAATAAAGAATATGTTTATAAATATAATACTATGTGCATATGCATTAAAATTATATTTGCTGACAACTCTATGTGGCTAGGTTCCACCAGATTACAATAAGATATGTTACTTGGGATCATAAGTCAAGGTATGACTAGTTTTCACTTTCTAAACTAGGAATCACCAACTTTGTCTACACTTGGGTTTATGGAAATGATCAGAATCATGATGAGCAAGCTAAGAATGTTTTAAAGCTGGACACATATAAAGTAATGGTGTGAAATACCTAAAATACTCCTAATAATTTAAGTAATACTATTTTTTAGCCATTAAGTGTCACTTGTAGACCAAATCTAGTTACTTTCTTATCCTTTCTATCCAGCCATGGCCTAAGACTCTTAGCTCCTTTCTAGACTTTTCTCAACTTCCCTCAACCATTTCTGAGAGTTTTCAAGTGGTAAAAATCAAGTTGGTGCTCTAGAAACTAAGATAGATCCAAACTAGTCAAGGTAATTCTACTTGTTCTTCTTCCTAGGTATTGCATTCTATTTACAACTCTCTACCTGCTACCACTTAAATAAGAGTTTTTTCAAGTACTCTTGAGTTCTAAATTCCATTTCTAAGCCTTGAGAATCAGTTTCATCAGCTAGAAGGTAAGAACTCTAGCAAAAACTCAAACTAGTCAAAGTAAACTGTAGGAACTATTAGATCATTTAAACTAGAAAAGGAAAATAAGAGAGAGAGGAAGAGAGAGGGAGACAGATAGAGAGAGATAAAAACAAAATTAACAGAGTCCAAAAATTGCATTGGTCCAAGACAGGAGTGGAATGAAAAAGAAAAGTCCTCATGGATGAAGTTTAGCTGTCGCACTAAATGAAGATATAATCTACCTCGTAGCCTTCCTATACACATTTTCCCGTCACAATCAATCCCTAAAATTTAAGAAATAATAAATACAAGAGAAATAAAATGGAAAATAAAGAAAACACACAACCACACAATCAGATTGCTTTTGACGAGATTACCCTCAGTTGGATTAGGCTTCATTGTAGACGTCTTATAGGGAAGATAAAGTATCCCTAGTCATGGGTCCAAATTACTCAATTGAAGAGGAATAAAGCAGTGTTGATGAGACTTCTTAAAACAAACACATGGAAGACTGATGACAAAATGCAGCTGCAGCTTGAAGATAAAACACCTATAGGAACTGTTAGATTATTTAAACAAGAAAAGTAAAACGAGGGAGAGAGAGAGAGAGAGAGAAAGAAAACTAACAGAGTCCCAAAATTGTATTGGTCCAACATAGTAGTGGAGTGAAAAAGAGAAGTCCTCGTAGATGCAGGTTGGCTGTCGTACCAAACGAAGACATAATCTACCTAGTAACCTTCCTATACACATTCTCCAGTCACAATCAATCCCTAAAATTTAAGAAATAACAACATTGGTTCAAATTACTCAATCAAAAAGGAATAAAGCCATGTTGTTGACAATTCATAAAATAAACCCATGGAAGATTGATGAGAAAGTGAAGCTGCAGCTTGAAGACAAAGAAGGATACAAATAGTTAGATCATTTCAACAAGAGAAGGAAAACGAGAGAGAGAGAGAGAGGGGGGAGAGAGAGAGACAGAGAAAACTAACAGAGTCCCAAAATTACATTTATGCATCACAATCAATTGCTAAAATTTAAGAAATAATAAATACAAGAGAAATCGAAAGGAAAATAAAGAAAACATATAATCGAACAATTAAATTACTTTTGACGATATAACCCTCAATTGGATTAGGATTCAGTGTAAACATCTTATGGGGAAGATAAAGTATCTCCAGTCATGGGTTAAAATTGCTTAATTGAAAAGCAATAAAGCCAGTTGATAAAAATTCTTAAAATAAACCCATGGAAGACTGATGACAAAGTGAAGCTGTAGCTTGAAGACAAAGAATAATAGGAACAATTAGATTGTCTAAGTGAGAAAAGTAAAACGAGAGAGAGAGAGAGGGGGAGAGAGAGAGAAAGAGAGACAGATAGACAGAGAGACAGAGAGACAGAGAAGCTGACAGACTCCCAAAGTTACATTGGTCCAAGACATGAGTGGATTGAAAAATAGAAGTCCTCGTAGATGTAGCTTAGCTGTTGCACCAAACGAAGACATAATCTACCTAGTAACTTTCCTATACACATTCTCATTCATAATCAATCCCTACCTTGTATCTCAAGTCAAGGGTTCAAATTGCTCAATTAAAGAGGAATAATACCTTGTTGATGAAAATTATTAAAATAAACCTATAGAAGATTGATGACAAAGTGACGCTGCAGCTTGAAGACAAAGAACTGTAGGAATTGTTATACCGTTTAAACAAGAATAGGAAAAAAGAGAGAGATAGAGAGAGAGAGAGAGAGACAGAGACATAGAGACAGAGAGACAGAGATAACTAATAGAGTACCAAAATTACTTTCGTCCAAGAGAGGAGTGGAGTGAAAATGAGAAGTCCCTGTAGATGCAGGTTAGCTGTCATATCAAACGAAGATATAATCTTCTTAGTAGCCTTCCTGTTCACATTCCCAAGACACAATCAATCCCTAAAATTTAAGAAATAACAAATACAAGAGAAATAAAATGAAAAATAAAGAAAATATATAACCACACAACCAGAATACTTTTGACGAGATAACCCTTAGTGGGATTACAGTTCACTTTAGATATCTTATGAAGATGACAAATTGTAACATCCCCTAATTTAGGTATGCACCTAAGCTAGAAAATGTTTAATTTCTATATTCATCTTATATCATAAAAGCGGAAAATCCGACAATAATTTTTTTAAAAAAAATAAAAAAAAAATATTTAAACTGAAAAACAACCCCTTATTAAAACATCCAGAAATAAAACTTAATGCTCAAAATAACCTATGAAATAAAAACACTTAATTTAAATGGGGAATTTACACCTAGGGGGTCTAATAAATCCTTGTGATGAAAAATAGGACTAACTCATTAATATTTTCAAAACTAACCCTAATTGCCATGTCACATATATAAAATTACTTGGATACCCTATTTCTTCAACAAACTTCAAACTACTTTAGCCACCACCACCAGTCTCGATCCTGACCCCGGCGGCGGCGCCTCCACTCGACTGGGGTCAAAAATTTTCGACCGTAGTCGAACTTGTCCGACCACCTCTCCCGGTTGTTCCGATCATTTTTCAACTGGTGGCCGAAAATTTTTGACTCTAGTCAAAAATGTTCGACTGGGGTCGAACCACCATTCGACCGTAGTCGAACAATTCGACTGGGGTCGAACCACCATTCGACCGTAGTCGAACAATTCGACTGGGGTCGAAGCCACCGGTCGAAAATTTCCACCGGCGTTCGACCACCTCTCTCAGTTGTTCCGATCGTTTTTCGACCGGTGGCTGGAAAATTTCGACTCCAGTCGAAAATGTTCGACTGGGGTCGAACCACTATTCGACCGTAGTCGAAAATGTTCGACTGGGGTCGAAGCCACCGGTCGAAAATTTTGACCGGCGTTCGACCGTGGTCGAAAATTTCGACCCCAGTCGAACGTAGCCGGCCATCTTCCCGGCACCGCCTCCTTCACTTTTGATTTTTTCGACTTGGTCGAAAATTTTCGACTAGGGTCGAGTCAGGGGTAATTTTGGAACTCCGAAATATTCATTAAA
>JXTC01000762.1:48659-89475 GCA_002914845.1 Trema orientale
GTATTATATTTATAAACTTCTGGGAAACTTCCCGTTTCCCCCTTTTTTTTGTGACTTAATCTTTTTTTTTATATAAGTATAAGTTAAATTATATCTATACTTAAGTAGTAAAATAAATTAAAATCTATATAATAATTGATACAAATAAAGTAGTGGAAATTAAAACTTCACGTGCTTCACACTTATTTAATAATAATAATAACAATAGACATACTTATTCGTATATACAAAGTGTGCTTAATTAAAACTTAGGTATATACATATAAGTTTATTATCAAATTATTTAGACTCTAAATATATACTGGACTAAGATTTAAACAATAATAATTATTTGAATAATCTACTTAACTCAATAATAGATAAAAATTAATCACATTACTATAACAATCACATATGAATGAAAATGCATAAAAATTTATTTCTCAATAGGCACGCAGTCCAACCTCGCATTCATGTGCGTATTCCACTATAACCGTATTCACAAAAAATTTTGTTAGTGCATAACCATTTTACTTATCATAACCATAGATTTTAAAACACATAAAAAATAAAAATCATATCATAGGACCGACTTGATATTACAATTTCTTACCCCCTTAAAATAATTTCGTCCTCGAAATTATAACTTACCAAATAAGTTCGGATATTTAGCTCTAATCTCATCTTCACGTTCTCAAGTTACCTCTTACGTTGCATGATAGCCCCAAAGAACCTTGATCAATTTAATTTTCTTGTTGCAAAACTCCTTTTCATCTCTTTCCAAAATTTGAATAAGAACTTCTTCATATGTCAGGTCTTTTCGTAATTGGAGAGGTTCATAACTTAAGACATGTGATGGATTAGCCAAATATTTTCTTAACATCGAGACATGAAATATATTATGTACCTCAAAAAGTCTCGGCAGTAAGGCCAATCTATAGGCCATGTCCCCGACTCGTTCTAAAATCTCAAATGGTCCAATGAATAGTGGACTTAGCTTTCCCTTTACATCAAACCTCATAACTCCCTTCATTGGTGCAACCTTAAGAAATACTTTGTCTGTAACTGAAAATTCTAAATGCTTTCATATTTTATCTGTATAACTCTTTTGATGACTTTGGGCTGTTTTCATTTTTATCCTGATTCTTTCCACAACATCAGCTGTTTGCTGTACAATTTCTGGACCCAGAAGTTTTCTCTCACTAACTTCATCCGAATGAATCGGAGAACGACGCTTCCCACCATAAAGTGCCTCATAAGGTGCTATATCAATCATCGCCTGGTAGCTGTTATTATAAGAAAACTCTATCAATAGTAGATAGTTGTCCCACGAAACACCGAAATCCAGGATACAGACTCTCAACATATCTTCAAGTGTTTGGATCGTCCTTTCAGATTGGCCATTAGTATGAGGACGAAAAGCAGTGCTAAACCTTAATTGTGTACCCATAGCTTTGTGTAGACTTTTCTAAAATTTGGAGGTAAACTTCGGATCTCGATTGGACACAATTGATACAGGAATTCCATGCAATCTCACAATTTAATTAATGTAAACCTTAGCATACTTGTCCATAGAGTAAGTATTATACGTCGGAAGAAAGTGTGCAGACTTTGTAAGTCTATCCACAATCACCCATATGGAATTTGCATCTTTCCTTGTTCTTGGTAATCCAAGGACAAAATCTATGGTAATATGCTCCCATTTCCACTTAGGCACCATTAGTGATTGTAATAAACCTGAAGGTCATTGATGCTCTGCTTTCACTTGTTGACAAATGAGACAATGCTCAATGAACTATGTAATATCTCTAGGCATATTGACCCACCAGAAGTGCTTTCTTAAATCACGATATATTTTCATACTTCCTAGATGTACAGAATAAGGGGTCTCATGTGCCTCTCACATGATCTCCTTCTTAAGTTCAGGATCATCAGGAACACATAAATGATCGATAAATCTAAATGCATTGTCTGAGGTGATTACAAAGTCTTTATATTTTTCAGCTTCTGCATCTTCACGAAACTTCATCAATATATGATCATTACTTTGTGTGGCCTTAATTCGATCCAAAAGTGTTGATTTTACTGTCATAGTAGCCATGTAGACAGAATTCCCTTGATCTACTACTTCTAATCCCAAACGTTGCATATCCAAAATTAGCAGTAGAATTTCATGTATAGAAGCAACAGAGCTAGAAGATTTTCGACTTAATGTATCAGCAACCACATTTGCCTTTCTTAGATGATAGTTGATCACACAATCATAATCTTTCACTAACTCGAGCCAATGTTACTGTCTCATATTGAGTTCTTTCTGTGTGAAGAAATATTTCAAACTTTTATGATTGATATAGATTTCACACTTAACCCCATACAGATAGTGTCACCAAAATTTTAAAGCAAACACTATAGCAGCAAGCTCGAGGTCATGTGTTGGGTAATTCTTCTCATACTCTTTTAATTGTCATGAGGCATAAGCTATTACTCTTCTGTGTTGTATGAGAACACATCCCAAACCATTTTTGGATGCATCACTATAGATGACAAACCCATCAACTCCTTCAGGAATGACCAAAACAGGGGCAGTAGTCAATCGTTGCTTTAGTTCCTTAAAACCTTTTTCACAATTATCAGACCATAAGAATTTCACATTCTTTCGGGTCAACTGGGTAAGTGGAGATGCAATCTTTGAAAAACCCTCCATAAACCTTCTGTAATACCCTGCAAGACCAAGGAAACTTCTAACTACTTTTACACTGGTCGGTATTGGCCATTGTTGAACTGCTTCCACCTTACCAGGGTCAACAGATACACCATCTTTAGAAACAATATGTCCTAGAAAAGAAATTTACTTCATCCAGAATTCGCACTTCGTAAATTTGGCATAAAGCTTATTCTCCTAAAGAATTTGTAAGACAGTGCGTAAATGTTGTTCATGTTCTTCTTCAGACTGAGAGTATATCAAAGTGTCATCTATAAAGACGATAACAAATTGATCTAAATAATCTTTAAATACTCGATTCATCAACTCTATAAAAGCTGCAGGGGCATTCGTTAGGCCAAAAGGCATGATCAAAAATTCATAATGCTCGTATCTCGTTCTAAAAGCTGTCTTTGATACATCATCTTTCTTGACTTTCAATTGATGATATCCTGATCTTAAATCAATTTTTGAGAATTGTCCAGCTCCTTGTAGTTGATTGAACAAGTCTTCAATCCGAGGCAACAAATATTTATTCTTTATTGTTACCTTATTCAACTCCCTGTAATCGATACATAGTCTCATTGAGCCATCTTTCTTCTTAACAAAAAGCACTGGAGCTCCCCATGGTGAATGACTAGGTCTGATAAACTTCTTATCTAAAAGATCTTCAAGTTGTTCTTTAAGCTCTTTCAATTCTACTGGAGCCATGCGATAAAGTGCTTTAGAAAAAGGCACAGTATCAGGGACCAAATCTATCACAAACTCGATCTCACGATCTGGGGGTAGACCAGGCAAATCTTCGCAGAAAATATCTACGAAGTCCTAAACTACTGGTACTTGGCTTACTGTGATCTTTTTCTTTGGCACCTCAATTACTGATGCAAGGTAACTAACACAACCTTTGTTTAGCATGTGCTGAGCCTTCATTGCAATAATAATAGGTACTCGGGGTATACTGCTAACTCCAAGGAAAGAAAAACTTGGTCCAGTTGCCGGCTGAAAGGTCACTTCCTTTTTACTATAATCAATAGTTGCGTGATTTGCACTCAACCAATCCATGCCCAGTATAATGTCGAAATCATGAATGTCAAGAAGAATAAGGTCTACAAATACTTCTCGTCCATCAACTAAGATTTTTCACCCTTTGAGCTTACAACAAGATTCTAGAATAGCTCCTGAAGGTGTTGAAGCATTAAACCATTTATATAAAGGTTCTAGTGTAGCTTCTATCTTTTCAGCAAAGGATAAGTTGACAAAAGAATGAGTAGCTCCCGAATTAATTAAAACAGAAGCAGGAACACCAGAAACAATCATAATACCTATAACACATAATATACGCAATCAATACAATGGTTGTTACTAAAAGGTCTAGTTAGTAGAGTTTACCTGTAATAACATCATCCGAAGTGTCAGCCTCTTTATATGTCATAGCATAAATGTGCCTTGAGTTTTCTTTTGCCCACTGTTGCCACCCATGGTCTGGTTCTCCTTGTGGTCTTTGATAAAGTGCCCTGACTTCCCACCTTTAAAGCACAAATTAGAACCCATACGACATGTGCCTGAGTGATCCTTTCCGTACTTTTCACAAGTTGTCGCAATCTTCTTGTTGTTGTTACCACCTTTGTTGCCTCCACTATGACTCCCTTTTCTCTTTTGGTTGTTTTCATTCCAGGGCTTTCCTTTCTAATTTACGCTTGATTTTTGACTATCTGGTTGACGGGATTTCTCATTATCTTTAGCTAAAATCTGAGCTCGATCCAAAACTTCAGCATGGGTGGTTAACTTCAAAACTTTGATCGACTGCCTTAAGTTACGTTTCAATCCCATCTCAAACTTCCTCGCCTTACGCTCCTCAGTGTCTACCAAATGTGGTGCAAAATGGGATAGTTATTCGAATCGACATTTATATTGTGAAACAGTCATGGACCCTTACACTAAATTGATGAACTCTATCTCTTTAGCTTGTCTCATTGAGCATGGAAAGTACTTCTCAAAGAAGATTTCTTTGAAACGATTCCATGTGATAGGGTTAGCTTGAGTATTGTGGATACGATCAGTCGTCTCCTACTAATGTGCTACCTTGACTTTTATCATAAAAATAGCACACCCAACACGTTGTTGACCTGTGCACGTCAACAAATGAATGACGTGTTCCAATTCTTTGATCTAGCCTTCTGCAATAAGTGGGCCTGTGCCTCCCTGAAAACTTGAAGGTTTCATCCTCTTGAATTGCTCATAAACAGGGATTGTTACTCCACCAGGATGAGGAGCTTGAGCAGCTTGTGCATGTGGTTGTTGTTGTTAGTACTGTAAAACTTGGTTAACAGAATTTGTTATGAGCCAGGTTGTCCACATTTATTTGCACATTCTGAGTCTGATTCCTAGCTTGACGTTGGGGCTGATTACCCTCTCCTTTCACAAAGGCATTTCGTGGAATGTTTTGTCATGGTGGCATCTCTAAAAAGAAAAATCTTACTAAAGTCTCATTCTAGAGTTCTAAGTAAAAATAATAATAAACATGTATAACAAAAATCATAAATATAAAGGAAACATAAATAATTCTATTTCATCTTTTCCACTTACTAGTTGGCTGAAAGCGGGCTTCCCATGGCATTAACCTAATTTTACCCTATTTTTTTTTTAAAAAAGTCTACAGAATCGACTAAACTCTTGCTCTGATACCAACTGTAACATCCCCTAATTTAGTTATGTACCTAAGCTAGAAAATGTTTAGTTTCCATATTCATCTTATATCATAAAAGCGGAAAAATTCGATAATAATTTTTTTTTAAAAACAAACAAAAAATATTTAAACTGAAAAACAACATCTTATTAAAATGTCCGGAAATAAAACTTAATACTCAAAATAACCTACGAAATAAAAACACTTAATTTAAATCCAAAGACCAAATATAAGAAAATGAAACTTAAAGTTGATTAGAAAAAACGTCCTAATGCCATTTTGGAATCCACCATTGCCGCTAGCCAAACTCCAGTAATTTATTGCTCATCTAAAAATTTTAAAAAGAATAGGATGAGCTTGCGCCAAGTTAGTAAATCTCATGCATGCAATGAATGTCGTGATTTATTAATAATGCACTTTAAGAATCATAACTATGTAACCCCTCCTTTAAAAATCATCTTAATCATAAACGTTACCATTTTATAAGAACTTTCATATTTGAGCTCAACATAGTGTAATGCCAAGTTTATCAGAAGTTATGAGCCATAAACATGGTGTCATGACAAGCGTATGACCTTGTAGCTATTCGGATCCTATATAGCTATCATACTACAATGGCTAGCATCGCAGTTTAAATTTTGTTCTTAACATGGTGACTGTAGGTCATTCAGTCAGGTGCACATACTCGTTTCAAAAACTTAGCACACACTTAAATAAAAATATTCTTCTTTGAATAAAATCTGGATGTATAGTACTTTAGAAATCATTCTTTGAAAATCATAATCTCTTGCGCAATTTATTCAATACTTGTGCATACGCATGACATACTTAATATGCAAACTAATATAACATAGCATATAATAACATATCATAACGATCACAATAACATTACATAGTAGCACATAAATTTGCACATAAACACATAGAGTGTAATTTACTTATCTCAAGTCCCTAGAAAAACTTTGTAGTGAAATACCACACAACCAACCTCGTCGAAACCACATGCCTCTTCTTTATCTTTTATTTTTTATTATTTATATAAAAATATTCATTATGAAAAAAATATTAACACATGCTATCATTGCTCTTAAGAAATATATTTCATATGTTTGAAAATATCCATAACATAAAATAACATAATAATTTTCATAACAAAACCAAATCTGTAAACATTCACCAAACTAGGCATCCTTAAATAATTTTAGATTCAACAATATAATTCAGTTTATTTTTAAACTTTGCATAGCACTTTAAAACATATAAAAAAAGATTTAGAAAAATTATCGGAATTTATAAAAAATATTTAGTATATTTTTCATAATTTTGAATCTAAATCTTGTAACTCAACAAAACTATTAAATTGAAAACCAGTACATAATCGTAGAATTTTCTAGAATTTTTCTTAAATTAAAATAATCTAAAACTTTATGAAAGTATTTTTAACACAATATAAAACGTGTATAAAAATTATAGATTCTAAAATAGACTATTAGATAGCACTTTCTATTCATATAATTCTACGTTAGAATTCAAATCAGTACAAAAATCTGCAAAATAATAAAGGTTACGAAAATTTTATTTAATTTTAAAAATTTTCAAAAATCATGAAAATATTTTCAGAATCTAATTACACGTTGATAAATATCCAGTAAAAATTTTAAGTCGAAAAAATGTCAATAGCATGGATTTTTAACCGTAAAAAATAGGAACATCAAATCTGTCAGATTCACTGACGTTAAGGATAATTTAAATAAAGAAGTTGTTGAAATTTCACCTTAAATATAAATTGTTCACCCTCTAAAATTATAGGAAAAAAATTTGATCAAGTCTATTAGTCAGAATTTCTTAGGTAATGACTAGCATGTATTTAAATGTTATATAAATTATAGAATTAAGGTATGAACATAAAATTTATAGGAATCATGTAGACATATAACATAACATCCCACAAAAATTTTAGGTTCTAAAAAAAATTATAGCCCTATATATCGTAGGTTAAATTCTGATCTAACAGCAGCAAAACAATAAACTCAGAGAAAAGAGTGTATTTAAATATTTATCTTCTTATTGAAAATTGAAGAAAACAAAGCAAAAGCTCTTGAAATCACAAATACTCTTAGCAACTATGAGGGAAAGATAGGTAGAGAAAAATTTAGGAGGAGGCTTAATTGTATTTTCATGAGAGAGCATAATATATATATATATATATATATATAGGTTTTTGGCTTTGGGATTAAAAACATTCAACGGTTTTTGGTTTTATTAACCTAATCATATAAACCTAATATATATATTAAGTTATGGGAAACTTCTCGTTTCCCTATTTATGACTCCTTTTTTTTTAAAAAAATCAATCAACTTTTTTTTAATAACCTAAATGTATAAACCTAGTATTATATTTATAAACTTATGGGAAACTTCCCGTTTCCTTTTTGTTTTTTTTGTGACTTAAATTTTTTTTTTATATAAGTATAAGTTAAATCATATCTATACATAAGTAGTAAAATAAATTAAAATCTATATAATAACTCATACAAATAAAGTAGTGGAAATTAAAACTTCACGTGCTTCACACTTATTTAATAATGATAATAATAACAATAGACATACTTATTCATATATACAAAGTGTACTTAATTAAAACTTAGGTATATACATATAAGTTTGTTATCAAATTATTTGGACTCTAAATACGTACTGGACTAAGATTTAAACAATTATTATTAGAATAATCCACTTAACTCAATAATAGACACAAATTAATCACATTATTATAACAATCACATATGAATGAAAATGCATAAAAATATATTTCTCATTGGGCACGCAGTCCAACCTGGCTTTCATGTGCGTATTTCACTGCAACCATATTCACAAAAAATTTTATTAGTGCATAACTATTTTACTTATCATAACCATAGATTTTAAAACACATAAAAAAAAATTCATATTATAGGAAAGACTTGATATTACACAAATTATCCCTAATCATGGGTTCAAATTACTCAATTGAAGGGAATAAAGCCCTATTGAGGAAAATTCTTAAAATAAACTCAGGGAAGACTGATAACAAAGTTGAGCTGCAGCATGAAAACGAAAAACTGTAGGAACTATTAGAACGTTTAAATAAGAAAAGAAAAATGAGAGAGAAAGAGAAAGGAAACTAACAAAGTCCCAAAATTGCATTATTCCAGAATAAGAGTGGAGTGAAAAAGAGAAAACCTCCTAGATGCAGGTTGGTTGTCGCACCAAACAAAGATATAATCTTCCTAGTAGCCTTCCTATAAATATTCCCAAGACACAATCAATCCTTAACATTTAAGAAATAACAATTGCGAGAGAAATAAAAAGGAAAATACAGAAAATATATAACAACACAGTCAAATTATTTTTGACGAGATAACACCTAGTTGGATTAGGGTTCACTGTAGAGATGTCTTATGGGGAAGACAACGTATCCCCAATCATTTGTTCAAATTGCTCAATTGAAGAGGAATAATGCCTTGTTGATAAAAATTCTTAAAATAAACCCATGGAAGACTGATGACAAAGTGAATCTGCAGCTTGAAAACAAAGAACTATAGGAACTATTTCAACGTTTAAATAAGAAAAGGAAAACGAGAGAGAGAGAGAGAGAGAGAGAGAGAGGAAACTAACAGAGTCCCAAATTACATTTTGCTAAGACAGTGTTGGGACTATTTCTAACACACAAAACACCGCAAGTATACGGGTCGCAACAAGTAATATAGAAGGTAAGTGAGTGTCGAATCCCACGAGGAGCAAGTAAATTACTATTGCCAAGTACTAATTAAACCTAGCTTGCAATTTATCCAAACGACGATTAACGGATGTTGTGATCGAAAACTTACAACAAGAATTCAATATACGCAACAATGTGAAATGAATATGAACGAAAAGAATGGAAATTAACACTAACAACTGACGGTAGTATTGCAACAATGATATAAAGCCTAAGAATGTAATCTCTCCTCTAACTCATTCAATTACTAGATTTCCTCACTGTTCAATCATCCATTTAGAATCAACAACCGGAACTCAATGGTATTCACAAATTCCTTTCCAAGATATCAGTGAACATGCTTAAACAAGATAGAATGTTATTCCTAACATAAATTATTTAAACTCATCAAATGTGGTAATTCTCGTATAAGGTTGCATAGGTTACATAGATATATTCCTATTCTATATAAACTTACCCTAAATTAGGTAATCCTATGTTGTTCAATCTACGTTCAAACCTAAAATCTCTTTTCCAAGTTCAAATAGGTTTCACAAATCCAAACCGTTCAATGGCCAGTTAAACAGAGGCATAAAGTACAAAGTAGAACAATTAAGTCATCAATGGATAATAAGATCAGATGAGAAAATCAACGTAAAAGAATTACATTAGAGGTTTGATTACATCCCTAGCAGACGAATTTAGTTCATAGCTAAGCAAAGAAAAGCACAACAAAAATGGTGTAACTGGTACACGTCCATGGCAGAGAAATAAGAAAGTAAACAGAGAAAAGGTAGAAAAAACTCTTCGAAGGTTATTCCGTTCAGTCAACTGGTTTTCTCGATTCCTCCTCTTCTCTTCTTCTCTCCGCCGCTTCACTCTGAAATACTCGCCGCTAGGGTTTTTCTTTCCTTTCTTTCTTCTCTCCTCTTTTCTCACGTCTCCACCCTTTCTCTTTTTTCTCAGAAGATGTTAAATACTAGAGAGTCTGACCGCGATCCTGAAATTTCGGATCTTATGTCGCTTTGCGCGGCGAAGGTGGCGCTGGGGCGCAGGAAAAGTTTCACCTGGCGCCGCGGCGCCATTCTCTTGGCGCTGTAGCGCCACTGATTGGAGCCGCGGCGCCAACCCTCTGGAACTTTTGGCGCCTGTGGCGCCATTTTGGCGCTGTAGTGCCCACTTCTTTGCCTAATTTTTGCTCTAACTAATGGCACTGGTCACTGTCCTGAGACTGCGTTTTCTCGTTCTTGCTCGCAATCAACTGAATTTCTTTGATTCGGCCTTGATTCATCTTGAATAGTCAGTATTCTCTAGTAAAAGACTCCTCACCTGAAATGTACACCAAAAACAACAAAATAGGATAAAAATGGCTCAAAGACGAGCAATTCTTAAGCTCGAGAGGATAGTAAAGTCAACTGTAGGATCCACTTAACAGACAGGAGTGGAGAAAAAAGAGAAGTCAAAGTAAATGCAGGTTAGCTATCATAACAGACAAAGACATAATGTACCTAGTAGCCTTCCTATACTCGTTCTCCCATCACAATCAATCCTTAAAATTTAAAAAATAACAAATGTCAGGGAAACAAAAAGGAAAATAAGGAAAACATATAGCCACACAATCAAATTACTTTTTACGATATAACCCACAGTTGGATTTGGGTTCATTGCTGATATCTTATGGGGAAGAAAAAGTATCTCCAATAATGGGTTCAAATTGCTCAACTGAAGAGAAATAAAGCCATGATGAAAATTATTAAAATATACCCATAGAAGACTGATGACAAAGTGAAGCTGTAGTTTGAAGACAAAGAACTATAGGAACTGTTAGATCGTTTAAATAAACAAAGAAAAACGAGAGAAAGAGAGAGAGAGAGAGAGAGAGAGAGATATTGACTAAGTGAAGCTGTAGCTTGAAGACGAAGAACTATAAGAACTGTTAGATCGTTTAAACAAAAAAAGGAAAGAGAGAGAGAGAGAGAGAGTTAACAGAGTCCCAAAATTGCATTGGTCCAGGATAAGAGTGGAGTGAAAAAAAAGAAGTGATCATAGATGCAGGTTGGCTGTCGCACAAAATGAAGACATAATCTTCCTAGTGGCCTTCCTATACACATTACCAAGACACAATCAGTCTCTAAAATTTAAGAAACAACAAATATAAGAGAAACAAAAAGGAAAGTAAAGAAAACATAGAACCACATAATCAGATTGCTTTTGACGAGATAACCCTCTATTAGATTAGGGTTCACTATAGATATCTTATGGAAAAGATAAAGTATCTCCAGCTATGGATTTATATTGCTCAATTGAAGAGAAATGAAGTCCTATTGTTGAAAATTATTATAGTAAACCCATGAAAGACTGATGGCAAAGTGAAGCTACAGCTTGAAGATAAAGAACTATAGGAACTATTAGATCGTTTAAACAAGAAAAGGAAAATGAGAGAGAGAGGGAGAGAGAGAAAACTAAGAGAGTCCCAAAATTACATTAGTCCAAGACGAGAATGTGTTAGCCCAAGATTGACAATCCAAGAGGGGGGATGAATTGGGTTTTAAAACTTTTTAAGAAACTTTTCAACTATATAAAACTATAAACCACTATTTTTAACTTTGAAGCTAAACGAACAATAATACTAAGCATATAACAATAATATCAAGTAAATTAAGCACACAATATATCAAACACTCAATCAAATAGCTTGCAATAAAGTAAAGAACATAGGGATAGAGAAAATGGAAACTCAGTTTTTACGAGGTTCGACAAACATGACGGTTTACTTATGTCCCCAGCCCTCGGTAACTTGCTTCGAGCTTTCCACTATCGGATTAAGATTATGGGCTTGACCAATTCTTATACCAACAGAGTGAATTCTTCTTAGGCATATCCTAACTTCTATAATAGTCTTGACTCCGGCTCTGTTATGCCTAACCTCGGATTGTCTAGAATCCGGTGCCAATCTCACCTATACGGATTGTTTAGACAATGGTCCCAACCTCACTAATACACGGGTTGTTTAGACTCCGGTGGTAACCTCACTTATGCACGGGTTATTTATGACTCCGGTGTCAACCTCACCTTAACTCAAATGGTTTTATAATAAATAAGAGTGAACACACTCAAGAACTCTCCTCACAAAAGTAATGAATACAATTTTGGCTTAGGAAATTTGAGAACAATGCAATATATATGCTCTAAGATTGGCTCAATATAATTTGAAAGTTAAAGTTGAGTAAAAAAGAGCTTTTGCACTTAGAAATTGATTGGGAATCAATGTAGGTTCGTATTCTCTCGTTCTAAGTCGTCAAACTTAGCTCTATTTAAAGCTATCTTTAAAAACTAGCCAGTTTTGAACGTTACTGGCCATCTGCTGGAAAAGTGGAGTGGTCGACCATTTTTACTAGCCGTTGGAGTCTGATAGTGACATTTAGCTCCAAAGATCAAATGGTCGTGCTGTAGTGGTTGACCACATTTTAAGACCAGAAACTACCAATTGGTTTCCTTGGTTCCTTTTTTATCGATATTTTAAATCCTATTATTTTCCAAATATTTTTATCATTAAAAATGGAATTTTTTTGAGGGAATTTTGGCTAGACTAAAAATGATATTTANATGGTTTTATAATAAATAAGAGTGAACACACTCAAGAACTCTCCTCACAAAAGTAATGAATACAATTTTGGCTTAGGAAATTTGAGAACAATGCAGTATAGATGCTCTAAGATTGGCTCAATATAATTTGAAAGTTAAAGTTGAGTAAAAGAAAGCTTTTGCACTTAGAAATTGATTGGGAATCAATGTAGGTTCGTATTCTCTCGTTCTAAGTCGTCAAACTTAGCTCTATTTAAAGCTATCTTCAAAAACTAGCCGGTTTTGAACGTTACTGGCCGTCTGCTGGAAAAGTGGAGTGGTCGACCATTTTTACTAGCCGTTGGAGTCTGATAGTGACGTTTAGCTCCAAAGATCAAATGGTCGTGCTGTAGTGGTCGACCACATTTTAATACCAGAAACTACCAATTGGTTTCCTTGGTTCCTTTTCGATCGATATTTTAAATCCTATTATTTTCCAAATATTTTTATCATTAAAAATGGAATTTTTTTGAGGGAATTTTGGCTAGACTAAAAATGATATTTATTTTCAAACTTCTAAAATAAAATAACTATTTTAATCTTAAGATAGTTTGAAAATTCTTTTGAAAGTATTTAAAAATTCTTTTGAAAGTATGAGCCAATGCAAAGAGAACCTATGTGCAATGAACTAAATCAAATACAAGACTAAGTATGAAATATACCCTATCTAGACACGGTCTTGTATCTTGATTGTCCATCTTCAAGCTTGATTCTAATAGGTCCATATCCATCTATCTTCAAGCTTGATTCTTTGATTAATTTGAGCTAGAACTTTAAAACTATTTCACTACACACTCAAGTTAAATAATTAGTACTAAATCAAATGTTTTTTATTTTCAAAATAAGAGTAAGATTGAAACCTTAATTTCTCTATAGAATGTAGAAAAAAGAGAAGTCCACGTAGATGCAGGTTGGTTGTCGTACCAAATGAAGACATAATCTACCTAGCAGCCTTCGTATACATATTTACCTGTCACAATCAATCCCTAAAATTTGAGAAATAACAAATGCAAGAGAAATGAAAAAGAAAATAAAGAAAAACATATAATCATGCAGTCAGGTTGTTTTTGATGAGATAACCCTCAGTTGGATTAGGGTTCACTGTGGACATCTTATGGAGAAGATTAAGTATCTCCAGTCATTGGTTCAAATTACTCAATTGAAGAGAAATAAAGCCCTGTTGATGAAAGTTATTAAAATAAATCCATGAAAGACTGATGACAAAGTGAGGCTATAGCTTGAAGAAGAAGAACAATAGGAACTGTTCAATTGTTTAAACAATAAAAGGAAAACAAGAGAGAGAGAGAGAGAGATTTACTTCAAAATTCTGGGAGAGTGTACAACAAGCCTTGGAAAATAAATTGAAATTTAGTATTGCATTCCATCCTCAGACAGATGGTCAAGCTGAGAGGATTATTCAAATCTTAGAAGATATGCTCAGAGCTTCTGTCATGGATTTTCAAGAGTTATGGAATCATTATCTACCACTGATTGAGTCCTCCGATAATAACCGCTTTCAAGCTACGATTGGTGTTGTACCTTATGAGATGTTATATGGCAGAAAATGCAGATCTCCATTTCACTAGGATGAAGTTAGAGAGCGATGTTATTTAGGTCCAGATATTATTAGAGATACAGTTGAGGCAGTTGAAAAGATTAGAAAACGTATGACAACAGCTCAAAATAAACAGAAGTATTATGTAGATCCAGAACGTCGACCATTACAATTTTTTTATTGATAATAAGGTATTTCTCAAGGTTGCCCAAATAATAACATAATTGCATAATATCATTATACTAAGACTATATGTTCATATAAATATGCCTTAGAATGTTGGTTATATTTTCTAACTTTATAATTTTACTGTGAAATGCTCAAGATATACTCTTTAGCACTAGTCGACGTGTATTATATTTTGCTATGTTTACAACATTTTTAGTGCTACTTAGTAATACCATTTCATCTAAGTTTTGCTTGTTAATTAAAATTTAATTAGAGTAGAAGTATTTGATTAGTTGAATTGAGATACAGTTGTAGTTTTATTTATTGTGAAATTTATGAGTCTTATTTTATTATATTCTTTTTATTAAGCTTAGATAGTTATTTAGTATACTTTTTAATAGTTGAAGTCACACTTTTAGCATCTGATTTAGTGGACCTGGGCTTTTATTATGTTATATGTCACTTATACGTACAAAGCTGTTATTATTTTTATTGTTAAGAATTTATATAGATATATGTTAAATTAAATAAATAAATAAACAGTCGACCTTGTTGAGGTGATAAGCTTATATTATAAAGATATATATGTCTTGCTTATTATACCTAGTTGTCGAGAACCAGTTTTTTATCTTCTACAATTGCTCTTTCTCAATTTCCTTCCTGTCAAAAAAAAAAAAAAAAAGATGTCCACATTTTGAGCTGCCATCTCTTTAAATTGTGTACTTGTGAGGTATATTTTTTTAGAAATTCCCTATTGCTCATTATATATGTATATAAGTGTATGGTGTCTTTGTGAATTTGAATTATGCCTTATATATTTATATATGTATTTATATTTACATATATTTACATATATGTTAAGGATAANTTAGTGCTACTTAGTAATACCATTTCATCTAAGTTTTGCTTGTTAATTAAAATTTAATTAGAGTAGAAGTATTTGATTAGTTGAATTGAGATACATTTGTAGTTTTATTTATTGTGAAATTTATGAGTCTTATTTTATTATATTCTTTTTATTAAGCTTAGATAGTTATTTAGTATACTTTTTAATAGTTGAAGTCACGCTTTTAGCATCTAATTTAGTGGACCTGGGCTTTTATTATGTTATATGTCACTTATACGTACAAAGCTGTTATTATTTTTATTGTTAAGAATTTATATAGATATATGTTAAATTAAATAAATAAATAAACAGTCGACCTTGTTGAGGTGATAAGCTTATATTATAAAGATATATATGTCTTGCTTATTATACCTAGTTGTCGAGAACCAGTTTTTTATCTTCTACAATTGCTCTTTCTCAATTTCCTTCCTGTCAAAAAAAAAAAAAAAAAGATGTCCACATTTTGAGCTGCCATCTCTTTAAATTGTGTACTTGTGAGGTATATTTTTTTAGAAATTCCCTATTGCTCATTATATATGTATATAAGTGTATGGTGTCTTTGTGAATTTGAATTATGCCTTATATATTTATATATGTATTTATATTTACATATATTTACATATATGTTAAGGATAAAAAATAATACAATCTGATCTATACCTTTTCGGAAATTATTTTATTGCTAGTGTATATCTTTATGTTCTAATTTGTTGAATTCAATTAATTTTTCCATCTTATTATACTAGTGGTTATGTGATTTGAATTCAATGTTCTGATGTGGTGTTTTACGTAATATATATATATATATATTGAGAAAAAAGAAATTGCATTACAGGGTCAATTTTTGGTGATGTATCTTAATTTGAATTATAGTTTCTTTTTTTTTCACTCATAACTTGCTTTGTTATGTTTATTATCACATAGCTTAAAGTAGATATTCATAATTCTAATATCATTTAGATTCTAATTACCATATAAAGTTAAACATGAATCAGATATAGACACGCACCTTGGAGGGTATATGTTTATGTTCAAATTCTTGAGTTGTAACTTGGCTCAACTATGCTTATCTAAAATTTGTTTATATCTTTGTTCATTTTTATTAGTATAATCATAAGAAATCACTGTATTCATATTCTATATTTCCTTGCTGCCTTTATGATTAATTTTCTCTATACTATCTGGAACCATGTAAAGGAATTATTGCATTTTTAGATAAGTTTAAAATAATATTTTTTTAAGCATCACATGCATAATGATACCATTTGAAAAATAATAGCAGTCCGTCAACTTTATTAAGAGCGAAGAGCATTTCACAAAGAAAAAAATAAAGAAAACACAAAGAAGCCCGAGATCGAGGTAAGTAACGTTACATCTGCAACGTAAGAAGTTATCTGTTTCTTTGAACCTGTGAAATCCTTGGATTATATAAAAATTTGTATATGTTATTCTATTATACCTGAAGCATAAACATCTGAATTTGTTATTCTGATATACATGAGATATGAACATGTGGTGTATTTATATTGCCTGACGAGTATTGATGAATAGGGTGTGGTGGGCTAGCGCCTAATTATCTGATTCCTTCGGGGACATTATTAGGTTCCTTCGGGGACATTATTTAGTTCCTTCGGGAACACTCTGATAACGGTATAGAGAGGACCTCTACAATACACAGAGAGGTTTGAGATGTAGTTGGGACTCGAGGCCTCTATACGACGGCTTATGATTAGTTATTAGTTATTAGTTATCTAAGTGGCTTAGTATATGATTCGCGATTTTGTCAGGCAATACAATATACACGGGGATCCTATTCATACGAATGTCCATTCTTTGGTATATGCATATTGCATTTGTACTCGTTACTTACGGAGTTCTATATTCATATGTATTCTTACATTGCAGAGATACTACTGATATATGAGTTTAGAGGAGGAGCGTCGACTTTCCGACTACGACTTGTGTATATGAGCATTTTGACACTGTGGTTTCTTGATAGGCGATTTTATACCTATTTTGTGTGTGTGTGTATATTATTTAATTTGTATGAGAGGTTCATTTTGTGAGTGTATATATGTATACATTAGACTATAATTATTAGTGGAGTTTTCCCTTTTATTTCTAGAAAGTTTTAAAAAGTTTCGATTTTCTTGAAAGCTTTAATTACCCGCTATTTTATTAGTATAAGTCAAATAGCGTCTTCTAAATTCACTAAAACATTTATACAAATATATCCTACGTGTGTTAGTAAAATTTGGGGATGTTACGTGCGTTAGTAAAATTTGGGGATGTTACAGTTGGCATCAGAGCTTGTGTTTTAAAATGATTCTGAAGACCGCTTATATATACACGTCGGAAAGGAAAGAAAGCCTCACTCATCTGTAAGTGTTGATTATGCATTTGATATCTGTTATAGTCTTATAATTGCTTTCCATATTTATTAAAGATAATTATTGGCCATAATTGGAATTATGGATTCTGGGTATCAGGATTTCAGTATGGTGACTATTAGTATAAAAATCTGATTTTTTTAGGGGTATAAATTTAAATTTTTGGGCTAATGGCAATCTTGTAATATTAAATTTTTTAGTATTAAATTAAAAATATCTTACTTGAACTTAAACTCAATCAAGACTAGGTGCATTTAGGGTAAAAATATAAATCTTTTATTAAGGAGAGGGATTAAACTGAAAGAATCTTTTAAAAGCTGTGGCCAAACTTAATTTTTTTTAAAGATTTTCGGTCAAACTAGGGGCTGCCATGTGTCCCACTATCAGCAGTGCCCCTGAACTTCTTTAAATTTCCCTTGAAGTCCTCATTCTTCCTCGTCAAACCTGAGAAAAGCTTCCATGTAGTCGAAGCTCTGCCAGTCCACACCATTATCGCACCACCAGTTGAACGCCCAGACACGCTGGTCCGCGCTTCTTCCTGGTTGCCGACAAAGCCAACACTGGTGGTCTTGCCTCCTTTTTAGCTCATACGCCAGAGCTGGAAGCCGCCGAAGACAACGCTATTCGCGGCATTTTTTGGCCAAACACTGATTGTCTGATATCGGCCTCACTCACTTCTGGCACATGAGGTCTTCTCTCGAGTTCGCCAACTGTTTCCAACTGGTCATCGATGATAATTTGCCTCTGGTGAGTATTTTCCAGATTTGGCAAACTTTTTTAATTTAAAATATGGTATTTTAATAATTATTTTATAAAATAATTATTTAGGATATAAAAATTATACGGTGTGTTAGAGGAGTTAAAATCATGAACAAACATGATACGGAAGTGCATTAATTTTTGAATAAAAAAAGTTATCATTTTTCTAAATATTTTGAAAAGGTGATATTTTTGTAACTTTTGAAGTTTTAAGCCCATTTCAAGCTCGGGACCTCGAAATGGAATTCTGATTTCGAATTTGGATTTAGTGATGTAGAGAGACGAATTTTGATATAAAATATGACTACGTTTCGAAGTGATACGAAAATCGAGGCACATGGCTTGGGAATAGTATCGTTTTGCGTGCCACGGGCCAGGTCCCACATCGGGACCCATTTTTGACAAATTATATTTCTAATCTTGCATTTTTGGGTGCTCTGAATTTAGTGTGACCTCCATTTCTCAGTCTGATCCTCCGTTAGAAAAGTCACTTTTTCAGGTGAGTTTACCGAGATGTCGAAATGACCATTCTAGCACCCAAGTGACCAACGAGAGTTTCTTTAAGCATCATTAGCTTGATATAGCTACCATATTGAGGTAGGGGTTCAATTAACTTGTTTTATACTTGTTTTAATTTATAATTGCATTATAATTAATTTATGAAAAATTGTGAATTTTACGATAATTGATAAATTGTTGTAACACATTGGTTTAAACTGGGATTGGACTGTGTGGAGTTTTATATGTATTTTTAAATTGTGATTATGGAGTAATATAGTGGTGTACTGCTCATGTTATAGTAAATTCTAGAATAATGGCAAGTGGTATTTTTAAAGCATTGTTTGGTGAATATTTTGCATGGTTACTACATATTCTGTTACATGTTGTACATAGCCATAGATTCACACACTTGAGTTCCATTATTGCATTATGGTAGTTTAGATCTTTGGCGAGTTATTACAGCACTAAGTTGAGGACCTAGGCCCTTGCGCAAGTTTTTGGCTGACATACCATCGGGTAGTGTCAAGATGCTGGGTACCTTTGGTAAGGGGTATTATAGGGCCGTGATAGGAGAATGAGAGCTCACTCATTTACATTGGTTGATGTATGATATGTACAATCATGTGTTTCTAGTTTTGGTTTTGAATATGTGATTATTCTGGATATAATCGTTTTATAAACTTTGTTTATAAATGGATTTTGGAAAAGGTATTAAACATATAAGTTTGGTAAAAATTACATCTACTCAAAAAGGTAATTCAATTTCTACTGAGCATGTGAATGCTCACCCCCTTACTTCTCCCATTTTCAGGTATTTGACTCTCTGGAGTAGTCATCTTGATGGATAGATAAGCTATGCAGTTTGTGTATGCCGTTCTACTCTTAATCCCTGGTGGGTGTCTATACTCTATTAACTTTCTTTTCTTGTTCAATTTTTTTAGCCAAGATTAGAAAATCTACTAGGCGGATGTATGAGGATAGTTTTATTGTTATTTTGAGAACTTGAAAACTTCAAGTGATTTTATATAAATTATTTTGGACATTAAACTAAAGTTTTCAGTTGAACTCAATTTACTAAAATTTATGATTTTTCAACAAGTATCTAAATGAGATAGCTAGAAATTTTCTTAGACTTTAATGAGTATTTCTCTTAAGTAATTATAAGCTAATAAGAGTTTTTAATGGTTATGAAATTCATAATAGTTTAAGGACTAAAATGAAATTATATGATACTTGGTTTCTCCTGATTTTCAAAAAATTAATATTTTATTTTATCCTCACTTAAAATTACTAAAAATCACTAAAAATCACAGCTTTGGATTTTTAGTCGTGAATATTAGGGGTCAAGATAATACCGATAGAGGTACATCTTCTTCATAGGATGGTAATCACATTAAACAATTGGCTTCTTTGATACAGAATATATTGGAGCAGCGTATGAGACAAGAAAATCAACCTAACTCTCTATTGCAGCCACCTCAGTATAGACAGATACTAGTGAGAGTGCCGGGGAGAGATTCAAGAAACTCCAGCCTCCAACCTTTGATGGCGGAGTTAATCTGATTCAGGCAGAGCAATGGATTAGGACCACTGACCATATGCTGGCCTATGCCATGGTTCTTGACGCAGATAAGGTTCCTTGTGCTAGTTTTATACTTCCTTGTGCTAGTTTCGTACTGAGTATTGGTGGGATAATATGAGCACTATTCATTATGTTACTACTATGACCTAGGAGAGGTTTAGAGAATTATTCTATGGAAAATACTTTACCGATGCCATAAGAGCTAGTAGGAGGGTTAAGTTTGCCAATCTGAAGTAGGAAGAGACGTTTGTTACAGAATACATCTGTAAGTTTGATGAGTTATCGCGATATGCTCCTCACATGGTTACCACCAATGAGTTAAAGGTAGATCAGTTTATGTAGGGCCTAAAGAAGACTATTGTGAGAGATTTGAAATCCCGTAGAATTAGAGGTGTAGCATTTGCTCAGATTACAGGCAGGGCACTAGATGCCGAGTAAGCAGAGAAAGATGTTCTGGATAAAGAAAAGATCAAGAGAGAAAGACATGCTAGAGAGATGCAAAGAGGTTTTAGACCTAATTTTCAGGTAGGTAGAGGACAGACTTAATTTCAACGTCCTCAAGATACGAAGAGGAAGAGAGTTCCTGCTCAATAGCCCCAACTTGATCAAGGTAAGCATCCCAGGATTGACCAAGAGATCGTTACCACTGGTTTACAACAATGTAAACTCTGTGGCAAGAATCATATTGGAGAATGTCGTAGAGCTAGAAGGTTATGCTTCATGTGCGGTAAAAGTGATTATTTCATTAAGCATTGTCCAGAAGCATCAAGTGATCAGAAGAAACTTGGTAGCAGATTAAGGCTGAGCACAAAAGACTAGCAGAAGAACTGCAACCACTTTAATTACCTGAATAGAAATGGGAGGAGATCGCCACGGATTTTATAGTTAGGTTACCAAAGATAGTATCTCGCCAGGATGCAATTTGGATTATAGTTGACAGACACACTAAGGTAGTTCATTTTATTGCAATTTCTATGACTTACTCCATGGATAAACTTGCAGCATTATACATTAAGGAGATTGTTAGACTTCATGGAATCCCAGTTTCCAGAATCTCAGATAGAGATGCCAGATTTACTTCAAAATTCTGGTAGAGTGTACAATAAGCTTTGGGAACTAAATTGAAATTTAGTACTGCATTCCATCCTAAGACATGGTCAAGCTAAGAGGATTATTCAAATCTTAGAAGATATGCTCAGAGCTTGTGTCATCAAGGGTCATGGAAGCATTATCTACCACTGATTGAGTTCTCCGATAATAACAGCTTTCAAGCTATGATTAGTATTGCACCTTATGAGATGCTGTATGGCAGAAAATGCAGATCTCTAGTTGACTGGGATGGGGTTAGAGAGCGATGTTATTTGAGTCCAGATATTGTTAGAAATACAACTGAGGTAGTTGAAAAGATCAGAAAACATATGATAACAGCTCAAAATAGACAAAAGTTTTATGCAGTTCCAGAACGTCGACCATTACATTTTTCTATTGGTGATAAAGTATTTCTCAAGGTTGCTCTTATGAAAGGTGTCATGAGATTTGGAAAGACAAAAAAGTTAAGTCCAAGAGTTATAGGTCCATATGAGATCCTCGAGAAAGTTAGGAATGTCGCCTATATGCTTGCATTGCCCCCAGAGTTCTCAGGTGTGCATAACGTCTTCCATATTTCTATGTTAAGAAAGTATGAATCAGACCTATCCCATGTTCTTAGCTAGGAGCTACTTGAACTTGATACAAAATTAACCTATGAGGAATGCCCTGTTCAGATTCTAGACAGAAATGCGAAGAATTAAGAAACAAAAAGTTCCCTCTGGTGAAAGTTTTGTGGCGAAACCATTCTGTAGAGGAGGCTATGTGGGAACGGGAAGACGAAGTGAGAAACTAACATCCAGAATTATTTGGTAAGCAAATTTCGAGGACGAAATTTTTATTAGGAGGGGAGGATTGTGATATCTTGAATTTCCTAGCGACACCCAATTCTTTACATAGTTAAAAAGCTAATAATAGCATAATTGTATAATATTATTATATTAAAACCCTTTGTTCATATAAATATATGCCTTAGAATATTGGTTAAATTTGCTAACCTTATAATTTTGTAGTGTAATGTTCAAGATATGCTCTTTAGCACTAGTTGACGTATATTATATTTTGCTATGTTTACACCATTTTTAGTGCTACTTAATAATACCATTTCATCTATGTTTTGCTTTTTCATTAAAATTTAATTAGAGTAGAAGTATTTGATTAGTTGAATTGAGATACAGTTGTAGTTTTATTTATTGTGAAATTTATGAATCTTATTTTACTCTATTCTTTTTATTAAGCTTAGATAGTTATTTAATATACTTTTTAATAGTTCCAAATTGGCAATTTTCGGCTCCGTTTTGGCCATTCTCTTAGGATAGACTTCAAAATAAGGAGTTGACCAAAACATACCTAATATCTCAGGGTACCAAATAAAGAGTGTTTGTTAGTGTAGAATGCAATTCTTAGTATCTAGCACCTAAATTTCATAATTATCTATTTTCAACCAATTTTGGCCATTCTTTTGAAAGACAATTCAAAACAAGGAGTTTGTTGTACGAAACTTACGTAATATATCAACGTACCAAATAAAGAGTATTTGTTGGTCTAGAACTCAGTTGACAGTATCTTGTACCTAGTTTTTTGAATTGGTAATTTTCAGCTCTATTTTGGTCATTCTCTTAGGAGAGAGTTCAAAACCAGGAATTTGTTGACCAAAACCAACCTAATAACTCAAGGTAATAAGTAAAGAATATTTGTTAGTCTAAAACTCAATTCGTAGTATCTAGCACCTAGTTTTCCCAATTGGTAATTTTCGGCTCCGTTTTGGTTATTCTCTTGGGAGAGTGTTCAAAACAAGGATTTTGTTGTTCAAAACGTACCTAATATCTCAAGGTATCAAATAAAGAGTGTTTGTTGGTGTATAACTCAATTCGTAATATCTAGTACCTAAATTTCCTAATTGGCTATTTTTAGCCGATTTTGGTCATTTTTTTAAAAGACAATTCAAAACATGGAGTTTGTTGCCCGAAACTTATCCAATATCTCAAGGTACCAGATAAAGAGTATTTGTTGGTCTAGAACTCAATTCGTAGTATCTAGCACCCAAATTTCCTTATTGGCTATTTTCGGCAAATTATGGTCGTTCTTTTGGAAGACAATTCAAAACAAGGAGTTTGTTACCCGAAACTTACCTAATATCTCAAGGTATCAAATAAAAAGTATTTGTTGGTCTAAAACTCAGTTCATAGTATCTTGCATCTAGTTTTCCCAATTAACAATTTTTAGCTCCATGTTGGTCATTCTCTTGGAAGAGAGTTCAAAACAAGGAATATATTTACCAAAACTTACCTAATATCTCAAAGTACCAACAAAAAAGTGTTTGATAGTCTAGAACCCAATTCGTAGTATATAGCACCTAAATTTCCAAATTGGCTATCTTCAGCCAATTTTGGTCATACTTTTGGAAGAAAATTCAAATGAGGAATTTATTGCACAAAACTTACCCAATGTCTCGAGGTACAAAATAAAGTGTGTTTGCTGATCTAGAACTCAAGTCTTAGTATCTAGTACCTAAATTTCTCAATTGGCTATTTTCAGCCAATTTTGGTCATTCTTTTAGAAGACAATACAAAACAAAAAGTTTATTGTCCGAAACTTACCTAGTATCACAAGGTACAAAATAAAGAGTGTTTATTAGTCTAAAACTCAATTCGTAGTATCTAGCATCTAGTTTTTCCAATTGGCAATTTTCAACTCTGTTTTAGTCATTCTCTTAGAAGAAAGTTCAGAACAAGGAGTCTGTTGACTGAAACTTATCTAATATCTCAAGGTACCAAACAAAGAGTGGTTGTTGGTCTATAACCTAATTCGTAGTATCTAGAACCTAAATTTCCTAATTGGCTATTTTCGGATTATTTTGGTCATTCTATTGGAAGACAATTCAAAAAAAGGAGTATGTTGACCAAAACTTAAGNTAAAAGACAATTCAAAACATGGAGTTTGTTGCCCAAAACTTATCCAATATCTCAAGGTACCAAATAAAGAGTATTTGTTGGTCTAGAACTCAATTCGTAGTATCTAGCACCCAAATTTCCTTATTGGCTATTTTCGGGAAATTATGGTCGTTCTTTTGGAAGACAATTCAAAACAAGGAGTTTGTTACCCGAAACTTACCTAATATCTCAATGTATCAAATAAAAAGTATTTGTTGGTCTAAAATTCAGTTCATAGTATCTTGCATCTAGTTTTCCCAATTAACAATTTTTAGCTCCATGTTGGTCATTCTCTTGGAAGAGAGTTCAAAACAAGGAATATGTTTACCAAAACTTACCTAATATCTCAAAGTACCAACAAAAAAGTGTTTGATAGTCTAGAGCCCAATTCGTAGTATCTAGCACATAAATTTCCAAATTGGCTATCTTCAGCCAATTTTGGTCATACTTTTGGAAGACAATTCAAATGAGGAGTTTATTGCACAAAACTTACCCAATGTCTCGAGGTAAAAAATAAAGTGTGTTTGCTGATCTAGAACTCAAGTCGTAGTATCTAGCGCCTAAATTTCCCAATTGGCTATTTTTAGCAAATTTTGGTCATTCTTTTAGAAGACAATACAAAACAAAAAGTTTATTGTCCGAAAGTCACCTAGTATCACAAGGTACAAAATAAAGAGTGTTTATTAGTCTAAAACTCAATTCGTAGTATCTAGCATCTAGTTTTTCTAATCGGCAATTTTCAACTCCGTTTTAGTCATTCTCTTAGAAGAAAGTTCAGAACAAGGAGTCTGTTGACCGAAACTTATCTAATGTCTCAAGGTACCAAACAAAGAGTGGTTGTTGGTCTATAACCCAATTCGTAGTATCAAGAACCTAAATTTCCTAATTGGCTATTTTCGGATTATTTTGGTCATTCTATTGGAAGACAATTCAAAAAAAGGAGTATGTTGACCAAAACTTAAGAAATATCTCAAGGTACCAAGTAAAGAGTGCTTGTTGGTCTAGAACTCAATTCGTAGTATCTAGCACCTACTTTTCCCGACTGGTAATTTTCGCTCCGTTTTAGTCATTCTCTTGGGAGAGACTTCAAAATGTATTCTTGCAAACCAAAACAGTGTCGGGTTGGAAATTTGTTACTATTGAGATTGGGCCTTGGGCTAAGATTAGAAAAATGTTATTTTTTGAAATATTTATGCAAAAATGACATTTTTACAAATAATTAGCAAAGTTCATAATTTTTCAATTATTTTTTGAAAGTGATATTTTCCTAAAGTAGTATTTTTGTAAATATTCAGCCAAGATGATATTTTTCTAAATAATTTGGAAAAAGTAGGCGTTTTTCAAATTAGTTCCATAGAGTGACATTTTTTGTAATTCTCGAATTTAAAGCCCGTTTACGGCTCAGGATCTCGAAACAGAATTCTGAATTCAAACTTGGATTTAGTGAGGTCGAGAAACGAGTTTTGATATATAGTATTGATATGTTTCGCAATGGCACGAATTCTGAGGCTCGTGACTGGTGTTGTTTTGCATGCCATGAGCTGGGTCCTGCCTTGAGACGCACTTTTGATAAATTGTATGTCTAACCTAGTATTTTTTGATGCTCTGAATTCATTGGTGACCTCCGTTTCTCAATCCAAGGCCTTGTTGGAAAAGTCACTTTTTCAAGTGAGCTTACTGGGATCTCGAAACAACCGTTCGAGTACCTAAGTGACCAAAGAGAGTTTTTTTAAACGTCATTAGCTTGGTATCGCTACCATATTAAGGTAGGGGTTCAATTACCTAGTTTTATACTTGTTTTGATTTATAATTGAATTATAATTGATTTATAAAAAATCGTGATTTACAAAATGTTTTAATAAATTAAGGAAACACATTGGATTATATTGGGATCGAATTACGTGATTTTATATACATATTTTTAAATTGTGATTATGGGGTAATACAGTGGTGTGCTGCGCATGTTACAGTAAATCCCAGAATAATGCAAGTGGTATTTTTAAAGTATTATTTGGTGAATATTTTGTATGGTTATTACATATCCTGTTATATGTTGTACATACCATAGGATCACACACTTGAGTTCCGTTATTGCATCATGGTAGTTTAGATCGATGGCGAGTTGCTACAGCACTAGGTGAAAGACCCAGGTCCATGTGCATGTTTTTGGTTAACACACCTCCGGGTAGTGCCAGGATACTGGTTATCTTTGATAAAGGGTATTATCGAACCATGATGAGAAGAAGAGATCTCACTCATATACATTAGTTGATTTATGATATGTACAACCATATGTTTCTAGTTTTTGTTCTGAATATGCGATTATTTAGGATATAATTGTTTTATAAACTTTGTTTATAAATGGATTTTGGAAAAATTATTAACCATATAGGTTTGGTAAAAATTTCATCCATTCGAAAAAATAATTGAATTTCTGATGAGTATGTAAATGCTCACCCCTCCCCCACTTCTCCCACTTTCAGGTGTTTGACTATCTGAGATAGTCGTCTTGATGGATAGATAAGCTGTGCAGCTTGTGTATGCAGTTCTACTCTTAATCCTTAGTAGATATTATCTGCTAACTTTCTTTCCTTGTACAATTATTTAGCCAAGATTAGTAAAGTTACTAAGTCGATGTATGAGGATGGTTTTATTATTAATCTGAGAACTTTAATACTTCAAGTGATTTTAGGTAAATTATTTTGGACACTGGAGTAAAGTTTTCAGTTGAATTCAATTTATCAAAATTTGTGATTTCTCAACAAGTACCCAAATGAGATAGCTGAAAATTTTCTTGAACCTTAACTGGTATTTTTCTTAAGTAAATAAACACTAATAAGAGTTTTTAATAGTTTTGAAATTTGTAATGATTTGAGAACCAAAATGAAATTATTTGATACTTGATTTCTCCTGATTTTCGGAAAACTAATATTTTATTTTATTTTTACTTAAAATTACTAAAAATTATAGTTTTGGATTTCTGATCATGACAGTGTTTGGATGCTGGTTATTTTTTGTAAGGGGTATTATAGGGCCATGATGGGAGGATGGGAGCTCACTCTTTTACATTGGTTGATGTATGATATGTACAATCATGTGTTTTTAGTTTTGGTTTTAAATATGTGATTATTTTGGATATCAATTTTTTTATAAACTTGGTTTATAAATAGATTTTAGAAAAGGTATTAACCATGCAAGTTTGGTAAAATTGCATCCATTCAAAAAGGTAATTAAATTTTTACTAAGCATGTAAATGCTCATCCCTTACTTCTCTCCCACTTTCAGGTGTTTGTCTATTTGAGGTAGTCATCCCGGTGCTTAGTAGCTGCGTAGTTTGTACTCACATTCCTACTCCTATTCCATAGTAGGTGTCTATACTCTTTTTTAGAAAGAATAGAATATTCAAAATTAGCTCCAAAATCTGGGACCATGGGCAAAGTTATTAATCCATAATGAAAAGAATTGTAAAGGAAGATAATGCATTATTTTCTACATTATCTCAAAGTAAGAACATATCAATTATTAAGAGTAGCAATTCGAGTTATGACATAATAACTGACACAAAATATAGCGTGTAAGGAAAAATGGGTGCAGGTCAAACCTGAATGACATGAATAAAAAGTGCACTAAGATCAGTTCAACTTGATAGGCAAGAAATCAATCCAAATAACCTGTATAAAGAACAAATCGGAGAGCAGGTCAATTTCAAGTTATTTGAAATTAATCTGCCAACCCGAAATAAGCACACGAACTCGAAAAGCACAAATTTGACATGCTAACCTATTTTAGACCTGGATAACCACAATTTTAATCCAAAATTCAACCTTTATTTTTTCCTTTTAAGGGACCCGAAATTAGTATTTTTAATACATTTTATTTCAAAATTGAAAAATCTAGTAGGCTAATATTATCTTTCTAACTCTATCATTTTCTCCCAAAGGCCCTTTTACGCCGCTGCATAATGAGAAACCTCTAGAAGCCAAAATCGTTATAGGGCTTTCCTAGTTCCCATATTACTCTCTTCCTTTTTCTTCTCTTTCTCAAATCTCACTTGCCGATCATCATACTCCTTCTGAAATATGTGCTCGTTAAAATCTTCAAGCATTATCCCATCCATTGAAAGACAAATCTCTAAGCGGTTTTTGGCACCTACACCCAGTCTATAGTGTGTGTTCTCTTTTTTTTTCTATATGGTTTTGTCTTTGACTAGGTTCTACTCATTTCTATACTCTAGTTCTTTTTTAATTATTATTTGATTTGATTTTATATATATATATATATATATGATTTGGATGTTTACTCGTTTATAGTTTTGGGTATGTTGATTTGGAAAATATTGAGGGAAGGATTTAATGGGTTTTTGGTTTATCTCACTTAGTTTTTATTTGTATAAACAACTCGATTGCAGTGAGCATTTTGATCCTCATTCGCATTATAGACATAGTATTAGCTATATTATGTAGTATGTATTATTAGTAGTATGTTTCAGTATGTCACTCAGGTTTGCTCTTGAAACAAACTATGGAAGGAGAAGATGTGTATTTGAGGCATGTAACAAGTAATATATAGGGAAAATTTTAGAAGTATTGGTCAGATTTCAGTATCATATTGTCTGTAGCTTATATTCTAGATCCTCAATTCAAGATGAATTGTGGATTTTTGCTATAAGAAATCAGATGGAGAGAACTCACTAGAGTTGATGTTTCTTCACTCTAAGCTACATGATCTTTTCGATGAGTATAAGGATAACCTTCTCATTGTGCACAAGTCCCACTTTCATTCCGTAAAGGTGCAAGCGAGAATCTACAAATAGATTCTATATCCATAGACTCTGAACTTTTTAAGGTAATTTTTTTTTATTTTACATAAAATTGTAATTCTTACTTGTACAATTCAATTAATTATTTTTATTCGCTAACTCTTTATATTTTATTTTGTAGGAATTTGAAGATCTTGAAACTAATAAGAGTTCATCTTCTGAGCAAAGAACTCACTTGGAGCTTTATTTGACCGATACAAAGTTTGCTCGGAATTCAAAGTTTGATATTCTTTCTTTTTGAAAGTCTAACCAGTTCCACTATCCTGTCTAACCAGTTCCACTATCCTGAGCTATTAACATCCTAGAAAAAAAAATTAGTAATAACCGTGTCCCATGAATATTTCGAATAGCAACATTAGAAAAATTAACACACATAAAATTTGAACATATATATATATATACATACTATGAATATCAAAACTTAAGAAAGCACCTATCAATGAAAAGGATTTGAAAGAAAACCAAATATCCACCTTCCCTTTCAAGAGCTCTAACTATAAAAATAACATGCTAGATTCACTTGCAATTCTTTTATTAAATTACTTCGGTAGGTAATAGACTTATAAAAATGGAGAAATCGACATCTATATGTAATCAATTTCTAATGAAATGAAAAAGGGAGTGAAAATAGCGAATTGTGGCTGGTGGTGGTAGGGAGGTTCCAAATAAATAACTACTTGGAATATAGGAGGTCCAGGAATTGCCGACTAAAACTATAAAAACCCATTATTTTAAAGAGTATTTTGGGTATTTTACCTATAAATTATAAAAGAAAGAAAAAAAGAAAGAGATGAAGTCTCATTCATCTCCCCGACAAGAATCATGCGATGCAGACTCTCCTGACAACTAACTTCGGTGCCGACTCTTATCCCATCCATCTAATCTCTTAATTTTCTTTTATTTGTTTCCTATTTATCTTAGTTTCTCTCTTTGTCACTTGCCTCATCATCTCTTTCCTAAACACTCACCACCTCCATTTTCATCATCTTCTTCGTTTCGGTCAAAGCACCACTGGATCAAACTCAGAGGACCTCTCTCTCTCTCTCTCTCTCTCTTTCCCTCCCTCAAGTCACCATTTAGCCATCGTCATCTATCAAGCTCCGTAGCCACAAGTAAAAGCTACGAAAACGACATTTCTCCGTGGCCATACCCAATGAATATACAACCATTTGTCATCTTTTCTCGCTACCATCTAGGAGTGCGAGCATCATAGGTCGGTGCCGAATCTCACTCGACCATTAAAGAACAACAAAACTCTGTCCCCGCACCCATCACTTGAGCTACTGTCTAAGGTCAATATCATGGAGTTTATTTACGGAATGTCCCGCTAACATTTTTGAATAGTCGCCTCTGTTGGTCGGTCATCCTCAACGTTGTATGCCCATTTGTCGAAATCGAAATGCTCTTGGTAAGATGCCGTAACCTTGAATAGTTTTATATTAAGATTTATGGCATTTATTCCGGAGTCAATACGCTCTCGGTAAGATGCCATAACTGTGAAATATTGTGAGAAGATTAAGTAAATTAAGGTATAAAAGGGAGTAATTGAGTTGTGTGGAATTAAGACTCATTTTGTGAGAAATCTCAAAAGGAAAGATTGGTATTTTTGTAAGTCAGAAATAAAAAAATGGTATTTTTGGAATCTGACTTATTGTTATACTGAAAGTCTGATATGGCTGATAATGGACCTTAGGCCAAGTTTAGAAAAATGCCATTTTTATGAATAAAAAGGAAAGTTGGTATATTCATAGCCTAATTCAAATGAAAATGGAATTTTTGTCACCATGATAAATATTGGGCTATTTTAGGCATCGGGCCTATGAATAAAAAAATGACAAGAAGTGATATTTTTATAAATATTTCTAGAATATTGGTATTTGTACAAATATTTTCCGAAAAATTGTATTTTGTAATCTGATAAACTATTGGGTCAAAAGTTTAGTACATTAGAAATTGGGCCTCGGGCTGAGTTAAGAAAAACTAATATTTTCCTAAATAATTTTGAGATATTGATATTTTACAAAATAGTTTTTGAAAAATCATATTTTTATAAATATTCAGAAAAGATGATAGTTTTCTAAATACTTTGGAAAAGTGGTATTTTTACAGCTTTCGGAATTTAAGGTATGTTTAAGGTTTGGAACCTCGAAATGACATTTCGACCTCAAAATCGGTTTCAGTGAGTTCAAGAGATAAATTTTGACATATATTATCGATATGTTTCGAGGTGGCACGAATTCTGAGACTCGAGGCTCGTGAATAGTCTCATTTTGTGTACCACGAGTCGGGTTTCAGCCAGAAACCCAAATCGGTCGAATTATATATCTAATCTCGCTACTTTAGATATTAGAAATTCAGTGGTGGTGTCTGTTTTCTCATTCGAGACTGTTGGAAAAGTAATTTTCTGAAGCAAGCTATTTTGATCACTAATTCGTCCAATAGACTTCCAAACGACTCATAAAAATTAATATTGACCACTATAAGGGATTATTACGCTCAATTGAGGTACGGACTCGATCACTTGCTTTTTAATTGGTTTATCATATATGATTTGAATTGATATCGATTAAATTAAATTTTGTGATTTAAATATTACGAAGAATGTAATTTGATTTAAATTCGTAATTTTGAATAAGTAGAAGTTACTAGATGGTTGATTTATTGATCTGGTCACAAAACGTACATATCCACATCATATCACACACTTGCATTGCATATTGTCTAACGCGGCTGTCGGAATGACGGTGTCCTATAAAACACTGGAATAACTCACATTCATCATATAGATAATACGAAACTCATGTATGTTAAGAATCTAGGCATTATAGAATTAGGCAATAGTCAGTACATTTGTGATGGACTTGGATGGTATGTACTCCAGTTTGGAATATGTTTTGATAAGAGTTTTGTGAACATGAATTTTGATAAATTGCTTGAAAAACTGGTATTATGAAATGTTTGGAATGAGAAAAACTAACCATGCAGGAATTTGTGAAAGATAAATACATTGTTTATTACAAAAACTCGTGATAGTTTCTCTACTGGGCTTTAGCTCACCCCTTTTCCTTCCCCTCACGTGGTATTCAGTGTGACTTGGATAAGGAGGCTTAGCTGCTGACTTATGAAATTTACTAATATTTATTTTACTTTGGTAATTCCTACTTGACTCGTGGATGTTGAACTTAAGTAGGAATTAGAATTTTATTTACGGTTATGTAAGCTTTATTTCAAGATTAGACATTACCTGCATAAATTTTGTCTACTATTGATGTGTGATGAATGTTTCAATGCACAATTTTGAACAATTATTTTTATTTCAATCTATGTCTAAAGGATGATGCATCTAATGTGGGTTTACTTTTACTTAAATATATTTTTTGATGCCATTACAAATGTTTATAAATTTTTAAGACTTTAAAATTAAATTTTGGTGTTTCCATTTTGTGAAATATCCAATCTGCCACTGACCCGGGTCTCGGGTTATGAGAAAAACAAGGTCGGCTATTATAATTTTTTTTTGATAGAATAAGAATTAAACTTTTTTTGAATAGATATATAATATAAAATAAGGTAATAACTTGACTTAAATTAAGTAGACACACCTATATGATACATAGTTGATAATTCTTGATTTTTTGTTTGTTCGTAAAGCATGACATGTCTTTTTAAGGTTAGTTACATGCCATATATGTCCTCATTTTATATGGCACACAAGGATAGATCTCATCTAACCCAACGAAAGTGTGTCCTTTCTTTTAAGATGAGCTGTTGAGATTTTCATTTATTTTTGATCCTCTTTGGTAAGTACAGTTATATGTTTTCTTATTCTTCATTCAAGAAAAATGAATTTCCTCTACAGATTTGTTGATTATATATATATATATATATTTTACTTAAAAAATAAGAATGTTGTACATACCTTGGTCTTGTTTGTAGTTAATTAATTGGTATTAGTATAAATTTTTCATAAGATAAAACTCTGACTTGGCTATTAAGTTAGTCCATTACTTTAAGTAACTTGACTAATTATCTTAAGTACCTCGTCAATTAGTAAAAAATATTTTTTTAACATATTTTTAAAAATGATTTTTTTTTAAATAATTTTGGAATTTTTCAAAAAATTTGAAAATGCAGTATTTTTCAATTTTTTTAATGAACTTTACAACTTAAATTCAAATTTTCCATTTAAAAATGGGCTTCTTACAAAATTCCAAGGCCAAAGTACCAAAAATTCAAAAATCCCTAATGGGTTAAATTTTTTGAAAAATCCTGGATTGATCTAGAAAATATTACTTTTCGAAATTTTTTTACAAAAATAATATTGTTAATAAATATTTAGAAAAATACCACTTTTTTCTCAAAATTAGTATTTTCAGTGGTACTTGAGGTAACCAATTAAGTTACTTGGGGTAACAAATTTAGTTACTTTGAGTGTTCTGGCAGTTAATATGAAGTGCTATTTTTCTAAATATCTTTAAAAGTTGTATTTTTCTCATTAAAATCTGAGATTTTTCATATAATTTCTCAATCTAGGATTTTTCAATTTTTATAAGAAATTATCATAAAAAATCAAATTTCTTCTTTAAAATTTAGTAATTATCACTGAATAATAATAGAGATAAGTAGGCACTCTTTCATTTGACTTAGCAAATAATATCGCGTTGTCTGAAAGTATACTGTATTTTGACAGTGTTGCATTTCTACCAAACATGACCATATTGTATTGAATTACAAATTAGTAATTAATATTAAAATATAAATAAATCGTCTATATATTTGACTTTCTATGTAACTTGATCCATACGAATAGTTTCTTACAAGTCAAAATAAACTCAAGATGTCATCTTGCAAAAGGAAGAACTAAGCTTGGAGTTAGAGACTAATCACATCATAGACATAAAATGATTTGCTGCACAATAGATATAAAGGTATGGAAAAAAAATAACCATAAAATGATTTACTGGACAACAGACTTGGAGGTCTGAAAAAAAATATAGTAGCATATGATTAATCAATAAAAACAGGCCCTGAAGCCAAGATTAAGCTTCTAGAATACATACTTGTGCTGCACATCCTTAATGCCTTGGAACATGGTCCATTCTTTTTGTTGTTGAACCAATCAACTTCAACCAGATCCACTAAATATTTTCCAGCAAGACTATTCAAATATATTTTCCAATGGAGTAGAGGTTGTCACTGAAGTCTAAATAACTCGTGAGTTAGTGAGACTAACACCATTATCTAATTAATCTGTGTAAGTGAGATTAGCACCAGAGTCTAAACAATCTGAGATTAGGCATGATAGAGCTGGAGTCCAGAATATTATAAAGGCATGGGTGAGCCTAAAAATATTTCACTCTATTTTTAAAAAGGTCGGTCAAGCCCACAATTTTGATCCGAATAGTGGAAAACTCAAAGCAAGTTGCCAAGAGCCGGGGATGTAAGCAAATCATCGTATTTGTCCAACCTCGTAAAATACCGAGTTTGCATTTTTTCTATCCCTACACTTTTTACTTCATTGCAAAATATTTTATTGTGTATTTGATATTTAATATGCTTAATTTACTTGGTATTATTGTTATATATTTGGTATTATTGTTTACTTAGCTTAAAAGTTTTAAAATAGTAGTCTATGATTTTACATAGTTGAATAGTTTCTTAAAAAGTTTTAAAATCTAAATCATCCCGCCTCCCCCGTCTTGGGTATTCAATCTTGGGCTAACAGTTTATATATATCAAACGAACTCGAAATTTTAAGAGGATATCATAAACATATTATAAAATATATACGAATTTGGGGATTCAAAAATTGATCATTTTATTGCACTTTAATCTANTTGAACAATATAATTACGGATAAATAAATCTATCAAATTTACTGGCTGAAAGGGCAATATGTAAAGAAAATTTAATAACGATAAGAAATAAATTCGTTAAATCATGAAACTTTCCAAAAAAGAACCTAACATATATATGACCATGTATTTAAAAATTCAACCTAAAATAAAAACATTTACCCTTTGAAATCATTGAACCAAATATATAAAATTTGTTTTACAGGTTTTCTTACGTAACGACCAACTTGTATTAAAAGATTTTTATAAAATCACAGGTGCAGGGTATAAACATGAAACAATCCAGACATTCATAGGTTGAAATTTGAACCTAAGTGTAGTAAAACATATAAAGACTAAGAGTTCTAAGAATTACCTTTTTCTTGAAACCTGAAGAAATCTAAAAGGAAATTCTTATAATTATAATAGATAAATAGAAACTTTGAGAGAGAAAGAGAGCGAGAGAGAGATAGATAGAAGGTGATATCCTAAACTCCGTACACATAGATAGAAGGTGATATCCTAAACCCCGTACACAACTATTTACATAGTTAAAAAGCTAATAATAGTATAATTACATAATACTTTATATTAGTGTAGTATGTGTATATAATTTGAGCACTTATTTATCCTTTTCCTTATTTCTACCAACCTTTATCTACAAATTAATTTTGAAGTGAAATGCTCTGTAGTCTCTTTAGTATAAGTTGACGTGTAATAAATTCACTATAATTTCTTTATTCATGTTATAATGTCACTTATTGGTATCATTTCTATTTAGTTTTTTTGTTAATTATTTCTTTTAGAAAATAACATTAATTGTTAATGATTTTTAACGCGACGTTATTGAGCTACCATGTCGCGTGGTACGGGACGTGAAAGAAGCAAAATGACGTCGCGCCAAATGCGATGTCGTATGTCAGTTTTTTAGGTCAAGTTTCCTATACGCTCTCTCTCTCCTTTGATCGAGCTTCAGCCGCCCCCTTGCTTCAGCCACCACTTGAGTGTTTCCACCATTTTTTCTGGCATTTGAAGGTAAGTTAAGCCCTTTTAACTCAGTTTTTTCATAGAATTGGTGTTTTCTTGGTTTGAGCTTTGTGATTAGGCGAAATTTATCCAAAAAATTTGTAGTTTTATGTTAAGTTTATGATTTTGGCCAATGTGAATACTTGTTTCTCTATTTTGAACAAATTGTCGTGATATATTGGGATTTTGCCTCTTGAATTTGTCGAAATTGATAGTAAATTCACTAGTTTTAATTTTTGTTTTTCATGTTTATAGTCACGAATTTTTTTTTTCTAGATTTTTTTTAGTTCCGAAATTTAGTTTAGCTTTTATTTTCTGAATGTAAAGTATATTAGGTGATCATTTTACCGAATTTGGTAGTATTCTAATTATAACAACTAGTTTCGTGAGTTTTTTTTTTTTGATTTTTTATATTTAGGAATTTTTTGAAGAGATTAGAATCCGAATTTTAAGTTAAGTAGCTTTGTCAATTAATAAATGTGATTATTTGAATGTTGTAGTTGAGAATTGTGTTCATCATTGCTACTAGTTTGGAGATCGATGCGTACAAGTTTTTGAAACTTTGGGAGGTAATTGTTATGAAATTTTATTTTTATGGGTATATATATATATATATTTTGTTTGTATATAACTTGTAATATTTCTGAAGATTAATTTTAGATGATAGATGGTTGCTTCATTTTTTTATATCTTTTTCAGTTATATGTTGAAGATTGTTGATGATCAATAGTTGAAGCAAGAATCTTGTAATCACTTGAGGTATGTTTCGAAATACAAATTTCTTAAACCAAAAATAATATGTATATGTAATTATGTGAAGCTTTGGAGAATCTGATGTAGAGGAGAATAGGTTCTGAGAAATTGTGTGCTGTGGTGATATAAGGATGATTGAATTGTGTGTGATATACTTTATTGATGTTGATATTGTTATGAGTGTTCATTGTGTTAAAAAATTTTGTATGGTTTATATAAATAGGGGAAACTCTACCTAAATTTTTTCAACCTTTTAATATTATTAGGATTTGTAATATACATTATTTTTTTGTAGTTGATTAGAATGGATAGAAAGTGGATCTCAGCAGATAGATTATCAATTGAGTATAGAAATGGGGTTAAGAACTTTCTGGACTTTGTTATGGAGAATGCCAAAGATCATAATGCCATTATGTGTCCTTGTTGTAAATGTGGAAATTTGAACAAGTTGAATGTTAAGAAGTTAAAAAAGCATTTATTTTGTAATGGATTTGATAAAAGTTATAAGCAATGGATTTGGCATGGTGAAGAGGTACAAAATAGCTCATTTTTGAGGGAAAAAAATGTTAAAGAGGAAGATGACTTAGATTTTGAGGAGGATCTTTTTGAAATGATTGATGATGCACAATATGAAGTAAACTTAGATCCTATAAAGTTTAAGGAACTACTTAGTGATGCTGAAAAACCGATTTATCCAGGTTGTACAAGATTCACAAAGCTATCCGTTCTACTTAGATTGTATCATTTGAAAGCAAGGCATGGATGGAGCGATAAAAGTTTTTCGGACTTGCTATCTTTACTAGGGGAGGTGTTGCCAAAGGACGCGACGTGGTTGTGGTGGGCTCCGTCGCTTCTCACGCGATGTGGAAGCCCGAAAAAATGGGCCCAACCCCGTCCCTTCTCAACCGACGTGATACCCTTCTGGGCTTTCTCCGTCGCGGCCCGTGTGACGTTGTAACTCGAATTTTTTCCACGTCGCGCGCAGTCCAAAAGCGACGTGGATTTAACTGACCTACTAGCCCATTCTTGTAGTAGTGAACACAGATGATATGTATATATATATATATATGTATGCAGCAAATAAGGTAAACTATTCAACATAAAAATTATTAGCTTAAATATTTTGTCAAAAGTAGCACCTGGGTAAGATTTTGTCAAAATCTCGCTCTTTCTCTCTCAGTCTCTCTCTGTTCTTCTGCACTTCATCACTTTTCTGATTCTAGGTCTTGATTCGCCGAATCTTGGGTCTTCCGGTTTGGACCATGACCGAAGATTAGGTTAGATAGGTCTTAGGGTTTTGATCTCACTGGAAGCCAACGTTGCGATCTTAGGGTTTTTTGAATAATTTCAGTTTTGATGATCGAATTTGTCGATTCTCTCTCTGAGTGTGGAAACGAAGTGGTTTACGAAGGTTGGATGGTTCGCTGTGGTGGTCGGAGGAAGATCGGCCGGTCTTTCATACACATACGACATTCTGTTCTTCAATCTCGGCTTCTCGACTACTACAAGAGAAACCCTGAATATAATCAGGTCTCTTTCCTTTCTTCTTATTTATTTTTAATTCTTTTTAGGAAAAAAGCATTAGCATCTTCTCACAGACAACGTTTCGTTCTCTCTCTTTTTTTTTTTTTTTGCTCTGTGATTGCATATTATTCTATCATCGTTGGATATTGCACTGTGGAGACTCATATTGCTCTGGTATGTTTCTTTCTCTCTCTCTCTTGTTCTTTCTTGTTCAGAGAACCAAAGCCACACTAGTTTCTTATGTTTATGAATTATTAATGGTTAACTTTATTTTACATTTCTTAGAGAAGATGTGATTTTCGTGCTGCACATACAATTATTTGCGTTGCTTTGATTAAAGTCATTGCAAAAATCGTGCGTTCTTGCTTCCCTGTATGATTGATATATAATTTTTTTTAAGAGACTGTATGATTGATATTTGTAAATTGATAAGAGATGCTAAGAAATGGTGCAAATTCTAGACTTGGTTAGATAATTTATTACGCTGCATTCTGTAATTTATTATATTTCCAACCAGTTTTAAATTTTGGTTCTAGGTTATTCACTTTATCTGCATATTGTAAACGTGATAGGAAGAAAGGCTGATTACTTTATTGATATTAGTAGACATTTGGGTGTCTTCTGATGAATGCATAGGTAGCACTCCAAATATCTTGAGTTGGGAAGACTGACTTTGCATATTAGTGTTTTTTATTAGTTAGATATAGAATCCAAAGGTGGTCACAGTAAGAGGAACTTAAAAACTTGATTAGTAACTCACCACAACATTATGGAACCCAAAAAAAGCACTTCATGTGTTAGTAAGGGTGGGATTTTATGCAATTTACTTTTTTCATTTTCTGATTTATATGAAACTTGGTTATTTATGAATTTCTTGAGTGTTCCCTTTAATGAGTTCATGTTTTTCAATTTGTGGCACTCCAAAAGATCTTGAGTTGGGAAGACAATCTTCGCATAGCAATAGATACATCACAAAGTTGGTAATGATAGTCGATGGAAATTGTAGAGTAGAGGGTCGAGGCTTAAGATCCAATACGGACATGTGAGTTTTCAATCTCCTTGTAGTTATTGATTATTGACTTGTCATACTAGAAAGGAGTACTAGATTGTTAATACTTTGGTTGATTCTTTTTGAGGTCTTGAAAACAAATTTATTATGCTCAACTAGGTTTGGGTTAACTTAGATTGGTTTACTAAGGTTACATGTGATTTTTTATATTGATATGCATGAATACTTTGGGTTTGAATAATGGAAGTATTTTTAGTCATGCATGGCTTGAGTAAGAAATTCTATCTTCTTCCTGTAACTATTTGGAAAAACATCTGCAGGAACATAGGCTAATACTTTATGATGTATTTCTCATATTAAAAGTTGACTTTCAGTTTTGTTTTTGATATAATGTACATCATTCTATCGTTTCTTTGGAACCCTATCATATTTCAAATGATTGTATAGTTGAAATACTTATGCAATTTCATACTTTCAAGTATTTACTTCTGGAAAACCAAATTGCTGTGGTCCATAGGCCTTGTCAACTTATGTTTTTTTTCTTGACAGAGTATTTTTACACTCCAAAAATGCATTTTGCAATATAGAAGCCATATATTTTCTCTACTTTTGTGCTGCAAAAGATTTATGTATTTTGATCTGATTATTGATTGATTTTAAAAGAGATTGGATAGTTGAAAAATTGCTTTTCTGTTGTGGGGTTCATTTTGATTATATTGGTGCTTCCTAAATTCTCCTACCTATTTTTTTTTCACTATTTAGAAATTCCGTAATGTTTGTTTTATTATCAGAGAATTGGTGATGAATTTTCTTTCCTTGGGTAAACATGATGGTTCTAATTTTTTTATCTATTATGGAGGGGTAGTCTAATTTTCCATCCATTCCTTCTTTTGTTGTCTGTAAATTTCATTTCTATTTTGATTGACATCGAGTCTCCTATTTTTCAGCCTTTTATTTTATATGTAAATCTAGTGTTCCTTGTTAGGGTTTATGCCCTAAAAGCATGTATATTTTGGATATTTGCTGAATTAATAAAATGACATTTTTCTATTTGAATTTGTGCATAATTGGTATGTCTTTAAATATCAGAAAATTCCTAGTTTATTTATGTGACCACAAATTTAGTATATAAGTGTTATATACATGAGGATTAAATTTATGGATAATAAACTAAATATAGTCCATAATAATTAATTAAAGTTTGGGATCTTTAATTAAATATTATTAGTACGGTCCATTAACATTGAGAATGTAATAGTCTT
>JXTC01000763.1:0-22634 GCA_002914845.1 Trema orientale
ACAATTAACACAGTAATAGCAAGTAATCACATACTTCTGCTAAAACTCTATTTCCTAAAACTCTATTTCTCGCCATCACAGTTTCAATGTGAAAACCCTGGGATAAGAAACTAATGAGTATGCTGTCTCGTGCACTCTGGTCTATTTCTCAGCAATTATAAAACAGAAGCTCCACCCTGGTACACAAATAAAATATTGAGACTACAGTCTTTGTAGCATCAACTGTCTCCAACGATCTGCATTCATTTGCATTAACAACCCTTATAGAACGCGGAAGCTCAAAATGCATTAAGATATATATCAAAGATACTTGCTGAGAATGATTATAAATCTCGGACGCCACTTCGGTAAAGAATTAAAGCCAGTAAAGCATGAATTAGCATCATATCTAGGGGATAGAATAAAAATAGAGTGCCCCCATTTTGATAATCAGAGTTGGCTTAGAGCCCACCAAGGAAGCTGTGCAAAACATTTCAACAATTCAACCAAAATGAAAAACTAGCGGACATTTATTACATTCTATCAAGGCTCCAAAAATAAGAAAAGACGGATACATAAGATCGAGAATTGAAGATTACCTTACCATAAATCCTTGAAAATGCATTAGCAAATCCAGTATTCAATTTTCCTTCCTCATTTTCCACTCTGTGACACCAAAGGCAGAAATACCACCGCTAAGTATATTCATAAAAAATGAAACAGAGTGCATAAAAACCAGAAAAAAGAAGGCAAGATTTTTGAAGTGGGAAGTTCAATAAGCATAAAATAAAGCTGAACAAGGCATTCCTAAGCCAAAACAAAAGGAAATATCGTGTAGACTAAAATCAGATCAATGGTGTGTTATTGTTGCATTCAATGGTCTTGCAATTGATAAAGTTGACTATAAGACCATCCTTACGGACTTTTCTTTTCTTTTCGAAAGAAAAAGAAAAATCATTCGTTAGAAAGAGTAGAATCCTCCATGCTATACCAAGTTAAACAAAAACATGTGCTTTTTGGCAGAGGGACCAGTCACGAAATCTGGAATTTGACAAAGTATATGCAGCTAATCAAGCATGAGCTAATTCATTATTAGAATCAGCTCTAAAATATCCTCTATGCTATTATTTTATCTACTCTTGCTAAGTAAACAAACACTTTATTTACTCTTGGTATGAAAAATTGTAAAGCATGCTTAACCATAGTAACCAAATTAAACAAACCAAGCGACTAGTCCCCTGACCACCATAAATTTAAGCACTTAAAATCAATCATCTGCAAAGATCAACCAATGAAGTAATAAGTCAGTAATGTTTATTACCATTTACCAATAATCATGGACAGAAATGGTAAGCAGCCACAAATATTGAAGCATTTAATTCTCTGCAAATTTGATTCCTCTGCATCTGAATTGATAGGTTCGGTTCCACTTGCTTCAGGCTGGTTAGTGACAACCTTTGGTTCCTCAAGCAATTCGGACGCAAGGAAGCCATTGTCCTCATTGTTTGAATTGCTAGAACGATCATGGCATTCGGGGATGATTTCGTCGGAGTATGAACCAATGAATGAAGATGCAATAATAGAGTGCTCAGCGTACGCATTATCACCGAGCCTTTCCAGTTCCACGGTAGAACAACCACGGCATTCATGGATGCTCATTTTTTCAGACTCTGAATCAATGGATAAAGTTAAGTCTTGGCAGATTCTGTCTACAATTGTAGCGTGCTGGGATGTCGGGCATTCTTCCCCTGCTTCTTGGCCATATATCATGTGAATCCCACACCTTTTCACTTTGATTCTTTTTTCAGTATCAATATTGATACAGTCGAACGATGTCTCTACTGCATCAAGATTCATGAGGTTCAACGTGACGTTAGGATCATAGTTACACCACATGCACACGTGATCCGAATTCAGAATTATGCCTCTATTATTCCGACTTTCAAAAATGCAACTGTTGAATGAAATGGTAGATTCACAGTATTCTTCACCGTAACTTCTTTTGAAACATAACTTAGTGGAAATATTAAACTGGTACTTAAGTTCAATAGAACCTTCAAATTCTAGAGCAACACAAGTAGCAAAACCCAGAAAATTTTTATCCAGCCAATCTGGGGGAAGCGCAACAGTTGCGGCAGATCCCTCGCATTGATTGCTAAACCACTTCGGAATTTCATGACCTGGATAGCAAGTTAGAGCCGCAGTATATTGTTTCTGTTCCGTGAAAAAGAGTCATAAATGATTCATATGATAAATGATTCATATGTAAAAGATGTTATAAATTATCATAACAATATAAGAAAACTGAAAGCTATATATGTAGTACTAGTCACATACCCACGATGAAATGCTGATTTGATTATAAACTAGAGACGAGAAATAACTCAGTACGCTTTCTCGTGCACTCTGCTCCATTTCGAAGCAATTATAAAGTAGAAATTCAAACAGCCCAAAACACCCAGATGGTAGTAACTTTGTGTTATCAATTGTCTGCAGTGATGTGCATTCACCTGCATCAACTCTTCGTATAGATGGCGGAAGCTCTGGCAAATGTCGAAGGTTCTTGCAACGACTTATGTTGAGGCCGTAAAGGTTGTGGAGTTGTCTAATGTTTGAAGGTATTCTCTCAAAGGTGTTTTCTCTTAGATCTAATTCGGTTAATGAAGTTAAATAGCCGAGCCAACAAGGGATTTCTTGTATGTTGCAGTTACCCAAATCTAGTGAAGTTAAATTCAAACCACGAAGTACTGAAGCGAAACATCCAAGTTTCGAACGACTTGAAAGGTCACTTAACGCCGCATTGAAGCGCTCAGTAGCAAACTTGAGATTTTCACAATTCCTTGAATATAGAACACAAAGCACTATTAGATTTTTAATTGGTTGTGGTAACTCTTGGATCCTTGTACCTTCTAAAGACAGAACCTCTAAATGTTCCATAACATCTGACATTTTTGGTAACAATTTCATTCTTTCGTAAAAGGAGAGATATGACATTTCAACAGACTTCACCTTAACAATGTTGGATGGGACACTCTCTAGTCTACGACACCAATTCAAGTTCAATATTTCTACGTTCCTTGGAATGTTCGGAAGACTCTTGAGGTGTTCACATCCTTCGAGATCCAACAAAGTAATATTTTTGAGAGACACAAATGATGACGGAAGAGCTTCTATGCCAGAATGTGATAAAACTATTTCTCTTATATCCATAGGTATGTTTGGAAGATGACGTAAACTGCGACAAACCCTGAAATTCACAATCTCAAGCTTTGAAGCCTGGGAGAGGTCTGGAAGTTTAATCAGTTCCATTGAATATGAAAGATCAATTTCCTTTAGATTCCCAAGATGCTGTAACAAGACATATGACATGATATTCAGATAATAAATAAAATATCAAATGAGGAGTTCTAGAAGTATTCTATTTTTCATTTTCTTGTTGATGACTCTCACTGCTTAACACGTAAAACGTAAAGTACTCTAAAAATGATTGGTTATAGTATAAGTTTAAGAAATTTTTATGAAACTCACATGTCAAGTAGTCACATGTCAAGTAGTAAGACAAAATAATGTAAAAGAGAATGAGAGAAAACAGTATTGATAGCACTCCTCATGTCAAATACACAATTTTTATCTGATAATGAAAGCAAAAAAGAAAAAAAGAAAAGAAATACTAAAGTATACCACAATTCCGGCAGAAAGCTCCTTGATCTTACTGTCACGCATGTGAAGTTTGACAAGATTCATTGCCTCAAAATTTGATGGTAGTGATTTCAAAGGGCAGTCATACCAATTGAGATATCTAAGGGATTGAGGAAGGTAACGAAGACCGTGGGGAACTTTAATAGATCTGGAATTACAATTGCCACTGGAACTGCTACCAGAAGTAATTTTCAGTAATCTCAAATTACACATATCTTCGAAGACATTAGATCTCAAGCATATATCTTGGGGAATCTTAGACATGTCTAAGAATATTACTTCCATTATTGGAGTTCCCTGATATAACGAACAGAGCATGGATGAGCATACAAAATAGAAAAATCTATAAAATGTAACTATACAGGTGGAAATCTAACTTGTTAACCACAAACGACTTTTTCATATGTTTTTTACTTAGCAAGTCAAACCTTCGTTTTTAAAAAAGGATACAATAGATTTGGCAACTTACTTCATTATTTTTCAGGACACGATAGACATCTTGAGCATTATATAGCCTGCCAAGTTGTTGAAGCTCTTTAGTTTCCTTGCGAACAATTTTCCAGGCCATTCGTTGTAACAAGTCATGAATCGAAAGCTTATTAGGATATTTGATTGTCATAAGAGACTTTTCAATAAGGAGGCTAATCCCTATATGAGAGTCATCGCCTAGCACTTCCTCTACAAGATCTCTATCCTCCCAATCAAGACAACATGCAACATCAAGGAATATAGCCTTTGTTTCATCGTCCAGTGTGTCATAACTTATTTTCAACACCGCATCAATTTTTTCATCGGGAGCTTTTTCCAGTTTTTTCAGTGTGCTCTCCCATTCTCTTAAGGACCTAGAATGAAGGTGAGAACCCAAAACATGAAGAGCTAATGGGTTTCCTTGAGCATAATCTTGTACTTTTTGTGATAGCTTCAAAAAATTTGTCGTGGGAGAATGTCCTTCAAAGGCTTTCCAACAAAAGAGTTCAAATGCATCCTCAAAGTTTAATGCTTCAACTCCGTATAGTACATCAGCCACTCTGAGCAATTTCTCATCCCTACTTGTTAAAATGATTCTACTTCCAACGCCAAACTGAAGAGTTCCAAGACATTCTAATTGTTTTAGGTCAGTAATATTATCAAGAACCAGAAGAACCTTCTTTCTCCGGCGGAGCCTTTCACTTGCAAACTTGCTATGAATATATTCTTGATTTTTGTCCCCCAATAATTTAGAAAACAACCTATCTCTTAAGTGATGTGGTTCAACTTTGCTTACATTTTCAAAAAAGCAACCTTCAAACTGAGAAGAGAATCTCTTGCACACGGTTTCAGCAAGTGTAGTCTTGCCAATACCACCCATGCCCCAAATGCCTATAACAAGATCATTTGAAGAACCCAGACATAACAATGATTCCATTTTCTTGAGATGTTTATCCATACCAAATAAACCAGTAAGCTCATCATCAGTACTATTTGAGATACTAGATAATTTCTTAAGAACTTCTTCAACAATTTTCTCCACTAACTTGGACTCTGACTCCAACCTAGCATATACATAAAGAAATATCCGTAGTTTTTCATGAGAGGAAATCATTAGTGTGAAAAAATAAAATAGTCAAACAAAATATAGGTACTAGATTCTTTATAGCAGCAATGTTACAATGTAGTAGTCTTAATTAAGTTTGCTGGTGAAGGTTGGATAATATTCTGGCTTAAGGACCACAGAAAAAAGTCAAAAATTTATGAGTGTGAAAATGTGACTTGGAAAATTTAACATTCCACTAATATCTATTGATGGTATCATTTTTGTGGGGACAAGTTTCAACTTTCTTGTAACTAATACATACTACATTTAAAAACAAAATCAACTATTATAGTTCAAAAGAAGAAACAAAAGAAATCAAAATTAGATTTACTCTTTTTATGGCAACAAACGAAGAAAAGATTCTTCTCCAACCAAAAAAAAAAAAAAAAANAATAAGCGTAATTTTCGGAGAAGATGACTATTGAGAGTTTTGACTCCTCAATTGTTGTCAATAGTGTGGATGAAATCTCTTCTCCTCTCTCGAGATTATCCGAATCGATGTAGGCTTCAATATTCTTCCGGCGTAATGCGGCATAAAGGTGGCTAGTAAAGTTCTTACGAGTATCAACACCTCTAAAACTGAGAAAAACATCGTACTTGTACGAACTGGGGACAACAGCAGAAGACAAAGAAGCAGTGGCAGCCATCTTTGTAACTATGGCGGGTATCTACTTACAAAACAAAGCCAGAGAAACACTTATCTTGGCTACTATATATATTTAGTTGCATTTACAGAACGAGTTTAGGAGTTCTGTTATAAGAAGTCAACAAGATTAACGTCTCATAAAGGACTAAGTAGAATTAATCTATGACCATGAAAGTTGAGCAATTTCAATGTAGCCTTAGAAGGAAATTTCCGGGAAGGCACAATAAAGAAGACAATTATTAAAGAGACAATAATGTTGAAGGTATATTTCCCGTGTGATAATTGTAAAAGCAATCAAAACAGAGCAATGGCATTACAAAGACTTGGACCACTGACACAGCATGTGGAGAATTTTTACCATGTTAACTTTTTTTTTCCCGTAGAAAAAATATTTTTGACTTACTTTAAATAAATCAAAATATTCACATTAAATTAAACTCCTGAAATTTATTATTTGTCGAATGACCAGGGTAATTAAGGGCTCAAGGAAGCAATCAAAGCTGCCTAGCTTTGTTATTTTCCTGTCAATTTATCCTAGAAACGTCTATGCTTCATAGTAGAAGTCACTACTCACTAATTAAAAGTCATCAGAGTTGAAAATTGTGAGTAGTAAAAATAAAAAACGATTAGTAATTCAAACAACCCGCAAGTCTATACGTGCCCACGAGCCACAAGAATGTGATCATGATCACCTGATTAATTTTATGTGTCTCCAGGGAAATTTCCACAAAGGCAAGACTTGAGGGCAGACATTAATTGAGTACATCATATGGAGGAGCCCAACAAGTCATGTCATGTATGCAATTTATCTTCTTTTTTTTTTTTTGAAAGCTATATCCAATTTATTTAGCTTCCTATTTTTTTCATTATAGGTACATTAATTGATGGCTAAAAGACAAATTAAATTAATTAAAGAAAAAGAAAACAAACAAAGAGTAGGTAACATTTGATGGACTAAAAGAAAGAAAGAAGAAAAGAAAAAATATGTTGGCCTGAGACGAAGATTTCGGCACTATGAAAGGAAATTGAAACTTTTTTAAGCTGCAATTCGACACCGAATGAGGCACTACTTTTTGCCTTTGGATGCAAAATTTGGTGCCAACCCACGCATGCATTAAATATAGCTTGGAAGTATCAGGCGGAACTTAAGAATGGAGGGGAACTATAAATACCTCTCCATCCTCGTCCAATTGAGAGCAGACCTAACTTCAAATAATACAAGGAGTTCCCTCTTCAATGTCTCTCAATTTTCTCTTGTTTCAATAATAGAAAAGAAAGTGTCTTTCGTAAGAGAAAGAGTATTGGGTTATAAGATGGATTTTGGGTGAGAGTGCTCTTTGGGTGTAATTGGGTTTTGAGTTGTAAGTGATATTTGTTAGTGGCTTTTGTAATAATCTTCTTTGTTATAGTGAAATTTTCTTGCTGCTCACCAATCGTAGACGTAGGTTATCATACGTCGCTGAACTGCGCTAAAATCTCTGTGTCTTATTTATCTTTATTATTTCACCATATCAGTAGCAGTAGAAATATAATTACTGATTACGGTATTGTTCACTCGTACATATTATTTATGTATATGTTACTATTTATATATACGGTACTGCTCACACAGTTACTATTCCATATCGGTGTTTTCACGCTAACCAACTGGTATCAGATTGGGGTTATGGCTACTGCTAAATTTGATGTGGAGAAGTTTAATGGTGAAAATGATTTCAGTCTATGGCGGGTGAAGATGCGAGCTCTATTAGTATACCAAAGTTTGGCAAAAACCTTGAAAGGTTGGGACGTTCTGCCAGCGTCTATGTCAGACAAAGACAAAGATGGGATTTTAAAGAAAGTACATAATGTGATTTTGTTAAGCTTAGGAGATGAGGTTCCGTGGGAAATTTCCAAAGAAGATACTGCTGTGAAATTATGGTTGAAGCTAGAAAGCTTGAATATGACCAAGTCACTCACTAACCAACTTTATTTTAAAAAAAAAGATTATATACTCTTCAAATACAGGAGGGTAAGTCTATTAAAGAGCATTTGGGTGATTTGAATAAAATTATCCGTGACTTGATAAATATAGATGTCAAAATTAATGATGAAAATTACGCCATTATTCTGTTATATTCCTTGCTAAATTCCTATGAGCACTTCATCGATACTATGATGTACGACACCGAAACTTTTACCATAGAGGAGGTCAAGGCAGCATTGAACTCGAAAGAGTTGAAGAAAAAGGTATCAGAAAACTAATCAGAATGCTTGGTAGAAGGCTAGTCATAAGATGAAGAACAAAAAAGAGAGCTTCTACCAGTAGTAAAAGTAGATCTAGATCTAAATTAAGGTCGAAATCTAAATCTACTAAGCAAAAATACTTTTATTGTCACAAGGAAGGGCATTTTAAAAGAGATTGTCTGGAGCGTAAAGGCAAAGGAAAGAAGACGAGTTCAAATTCTAGAGATGGGGCTATAGCAGATGGCTACGATAATGTAGATATTCTTTCAGTTTCTATTACTAACTCAGGCAATGAGTAGTTTCTTGAATCAGGTTGCTCATACCACATGTGTCCCAACAAGAATTGGTTTACTACTTTCCAATTTACAGATAGGGGGAAGGTCTTTATGAAATAATACATCTTGTAAGGGTAGTTGGTATTAGCACAATACAAATCAAGATATTTGACAGACTTGTGAGAACATTGACGGACGTCCGGCATATCCCAGAATTGAAGAAGAACTTAATTTCCTTGAGTATGCTTTCAATTGGTTGTAGCTTCAAAGCAGAAGGTGGAGTTACGCAGGTCTCAAAATATACTCTAGTTGTGATGAAAGGAAAGAAAACAAATGGCTTGTACATTTTGCATGGAAGTGCAGGTATCATCAATGTTAGATACTGATATCACAAAACAGTGGCATATACAGTTAGAGCATATCAGTGAGACGGGTTATCTGAGCTCAGTAAGCAGGAGCCACTCTACGAGCACAAAATATAAAAATTAGACCTCTATGAGCACTGTATATTCAGAAAATAATGTCGGGTGAAGTTTAGTACTTCTATTCACAGGACCAAAGGCATGGTAGATTATATTCATTCGGATCAATGGGGTCCTTCTCGAGTTCCCTTTTATGGTGGTGGCAGATGTATGTTAATCTTTATTGATGATTATTCAATGAAGGTTTGAATATATATTTTAAAACATAAAGATGAAGTCTTTGTCAAGTTTAAGGAGTGAAAAGCCTTGATCGAAAAGCAAACTGGGAAGCAGATCAAAAGATTTGAATATATATTTTAAAACATAAAGATGAAGTCTTTGTCAAGTTTAAGGAGTGAAAAGCCTTGATCAAAAAGCAAACTGGGAAGCAGATCAAAAGACTGAGAACAAACAATGACTTAGAGTCTTGAATGTATCTTTCACATATTAGCTAGTAATTTGCTAGTTACTAATTATTAATGAAAAAATTTGTCTTTCTTTTGAAAAAGAAAAAAAATTATTATATATTTCTATGAATATTCTAGTAGTAGAATGCCGTCCAATGGTAATCTTTAGTGTTGTATCACCATATTGTCAGTCATTGTCTATTAATTTCCCTTTCCAATTTCAAATGTCGTCGCTTCAGTTAATAATATTCTCCAAGAATGTTTGAAGTTACTCAAGTATGTTAAACCTTGTAACTCTAGTTATATATGCCGAAACAACAGTTCCAATCCAAATAAAAAAAAAGTACCAATATATATGATAAACAATACCACATCACAAGAAGAGCAAAATTTTGAATTTGCGATTGGAAAAAAAAATTGAAAAGTACTTTATATATTTGGAAACCAATTATACATGAAGTTTCAATAGAGGAAAAATAGAGCACATTTCATATATATGTAATGGCATGCATGAATATGATACTCCAAATAAGAATCAGTTCAAATAAAATGTGAATTTTAATCGATTAGAAAATAGTGAAAGCTTTTAGAAATATTCTAGTGATCTATGTTAAAGTGGAGAATTGAGAAAGATATACAAGACATTAAGTCATTATTGAACAAAGAGCACATAAAATGTTGACGGAGATTTTATCAACAACGAAATTAAGAATTTGCAAGTTGTGGCATGTGTGTGAAAATAGCTGATAAAGCAAAGTAAATAAAGAGACAAAAATTTTATAGTGATTTAGCCTCAAAGAAGTTAAGCCTACGTCTACTGTTTTTCACTATTTTCTGGAGAATTACAAAAGTTTCTCTAAGTCTCAAGNAATTATACATGAAGTTTCAATAGAGGAAAAATAGAGCACATTTCATATATATGTAATGGCATGCATGAATATGATACTCCAAATAAGAATCAGTTAAAAAAAAATATGAATTTTAATCGATTAGAAAATAGTGAAAGCTTTTAGAAATATTCTAGTGATATATGTTAAAGTGGAGAATTGAGAAAGATATACAAGACATTAAGTCATTATTGAACAAAGAGCACATAAAATGTTGACGCAGATTTTATCTACAACGAAATTAGGAATTTGCAAGTTGTGACATGTGTGTGAAAATAGTTGATAAAGCAAAGTAAATAAAGAGACAAAAATTTTATAGTGATTTAGCCTCAAAAAAATTAAGCCTACGTCTACTGTTCTTCACTATTTTCTGGAGAATTACAAAAGTTTCTCTAAGTCTCTAGATGAGAGCATATAGTGAAGTGATTATGAGATGAAAAATAGTAAAACTGAGTCCCCTTTACATAGGTGAGGGTGACTCAATGTTTCCCAATTATATGAAAATGAGAAAATAAATAATCAGAAAATATAATTTTGAGTATTAATGTAGAATTGGGTAACAACTAATAAATGGATTGCTTGTTCTCTACTCAAAAGTTTGTTTCCCTTTCTCCGCAGATTACCCATTTGAAGAAGCTCGATTTAGTTTCTTTTTTCGCTGGCTGGACATTTATCTATACGGAGCAGGTCACACTATTAGTTATTTTTATCATTCGACCTGGCACATTCTCTTCAGTCGTCGACTTTCTTTTTCTAGTGTTGACCAAAACGTAGATTTAAGGTCGCACAACATAAGAGAAAGTTACCGTTGCTCTAGGCGAGCTAGTAAGAGTTCATGGGGATTTGGAACGTGATCAAAGATTTCTTAGGTAGTACTGCCTGGTAACTTGCATTAGATTCCTCGTTTGTTGCCTGTATAACATGCGAACCCCACACCTTTTCACTTTTAAATGAGTGTTGTCACTTTTTGATAGAGCATTGAAGTTGAATAAAAGTTCTGCTGCATCACTGAATCTGATGTTCTTCGAGGTGTCACTGCTGGCATAGTCGCCGCACGTGATAAACACGTGATTCGAACTAGCAAATTTGCTTCCTAGCTCCAAATCATCATCAATGAATTTCTCAAGCTCTAATCCCCAAGTAGATTGAAAGCAAAATTCTCCTAAGCTTTCACCGTAAATGGTTTTAAGTTGTAGACTAGAGTTAAAGCATATATATGGTTGATTATTGGGAGAACAGAAACAGCCCTCGACTGAAGCAACAAAGCATGCGGCAAAGCCATAAATATTGTTGTTGAACCAATTTGTGGGAAGCTTGATAGTTCTTGAAGACTCTTCGGATTGATGGGTGAACCACTTTGGAATTTCATTTCCTGGATAGCAAACTTGAGTTCTATGAAAATGTTGTCGTTCCACCTAGACGAAATAAATTGCGGATTAATTAATATAGGAAATATACTTGACTATCTATTTGATTTTAATAAGAATATAGAAATTGAGAACGTACCCTTGTAATTGCATAACAAAAATCATTTAAGTTGTGCAATGCATTGTGGTCCAACTTCAAGCAATTGAAGAAGTTGAAACAATTGACGTCGAAATCAGGGCCAGTATACTCTGCTACGAGTTGTTTTGCAATATTTAGATTTGATAATGTCTCCAATGAAGTGCATCCACCTGCATAAAGATCTCGTAAAGAGAATGGAAGTTCGGGCAAAGATCGAAGATGCTTGCAATCATTTACGCAAAGGGAGTTGAGGCAATAGAGTTGTGTAATGCTTGGAGGTATTCTATCGAAACTGTTTCCTTCTAGAAACAATACCTTTAACGAGTTTAAAAGGCAAAACCAGTCAGGAATCTCTAGAATATTGCAGTAACTTAGGTCTAGATAAGTCAAAGAGAACAAAGGTAAATTGGTCCGGAGATGTTCAAGTTTCAAACAACCGCGAAGGTAGAGAGTACCAAGGCGATAGTTTAACTGATGAAGGAAATTAGGGAGAGACTTGAGATTTTCGCAGCCGGACAAATAGAGAGAATGAAGCCCAGATGTATTTTCTGTTGATGAGGATAACTCTTGGATCCCTATTCCCTCTAAAGAAAGGGTCTCTGACAAATTTTCCAGTCTTGAACAATCTGTGAGGTCAAGGATTACAAGAGACTTCAACCTACAGGTGTTGACTTGGATTCTCTCAAGCCTTTTGCATCCATTAAGACCTAAGTACTCGAGATGTTTAAGAAATCCTATCGATGAGGGAACTTCTTCTATTGATGTCCCTCCCAAACTTAATTCAACTATATTCATCGGAAGCTTAGGAAAATTCTTGAGGCATTGACAGTGGCTGAGATACAAAAATCTAAGACTCTCCGATGACTCAACTGATGAAGGCAATTCTTCTATAGCAGTTGCGCGTAAATCTAAATAATCTATATTCCCATGTAACCCTGGAACAGTCCTAATATAAGTGCAGCCACCAAGGTTGAGATATCGAAGGGATTTTTGGAAATTAAGGGAAGGAACATCAAGTAAACTTGTGCACTCTGCAAGATTGATACTCTCCAATTTGGGAGCCAGAGAGAGATCTGGGACTTTTATTAGTTGCTTTGAATAGCTAAGATCGAGATGTCTTATGTTTCCGAGATTCTGCAATAAATAATATAGAGCAAATGATTCGAAATAACTTTCTTTTCAAGAAAAAAGATACACATAAATATCAAAAAAACCAAATCAACTTATATATATATATATATATATGTATGTATATATACGCCCTATTCCTACCTGAACTCCGTCCCATAGTCGCTTAAGCTTGCTATGAGGCATAACAAATTCAACAAGATTACGGGGCTCAAACTTGGATGGCATAGACTTTAATGGATACTTATACCAGTTGAGAAATCTAAGCGAATGAGGAAGACATCGCAAACCCTTACTAAGATGCAGTTTGCAGCTGTCATTGTAATAAGGAGATCCATTATGGATTTTAAGCAATCTCAAATTACACATCTCTTGGAATACTTTAGGTTTCAAGTGTAACTCTTCATCAATCTTAGCCATGTCAAGGTGTATTCCTTCGATTGAATCAGTCCCCTGAATTTTATGATCAAATATATCAACTAATGTACCAGCNTGATAGACCTCTTGAGCAATCCACAATCGACTGCGCTTTCCAAGCTCTCTAGGAGATTGTTGGCGAACAATTTCCCATCCCATCTCTTGTACCAAGTCATGCATCCCAACCCTTTTACCTTCGATGGTGATGAGAGACTTGTCAATGAGAACTCTAATTCCTATACTCGGAAAGCAACCATCGAGTCTTCTTTTAACAAAATCTTTATCCTCCCCTTTATAAAAACAAGCAATATCCAGGAAAATATTCTTCTCCTCATCATCTAATCCATCATAACTTATTCTTAGAACCTTTTGAATGTCTGCATTTGGAATCCTTTTTAATTTGTCCAATGCACTTTCCCATTCTTCTACAGTTCGAGAATGAAGGAAGGATCCCAAAACTTTGAGAGCTAACGGATTGCCTGCACTATAATTTACTATTTCTTTTGACAACCTCCTATATCTTGCTCCAAAAGAGGGGTTTCTTTCATAGGCATTCAAATAAAACAGGTTGAGTGCTTCATCAAAATCTAAAGCCTCCACCTCGTATATTTCATCGGCCTTTTTTCGAAGCAACTGTACATCTCTTGTTGTCACTATAATTTTACTTCCTACACCAAACCAATTATGATCTCCAGCTAAACACTCCAGTTGCTCTGTATTATTAATATCATCAAGAACAATTAGCATCTTTTTACGACGGAGCCTGTCTCTTACAAAGCAGCTGGCCACACTTAATATTCCTTCCTCCAATAGTTCAGAAAAAAGTTTAGCTTTTAAATGAATCAACCCATGTTTGTTTGATTCTTCCCTAACATTTGCAAGAAAGCAACAACCTTCAAACTGATGAGAGAATCGATCGAAAACGGCATATGCAAGGGTAGTTTTACCTATACCACCCATGCCCCAAATGCCTACAATTCGAGTACTTAGTGAGCCAAAGCATAAAACTGATTCAATTTTTTTCACCTGTTTTTCCATTCCAACTAGCCCATTATCAAACTCTTTAAATATACTTGATGGGATTCGATTTAATTTCCTTAAAACATTGTCGATAATCATCTCAATTAATTTCGACTCATGCCTAGAATACATAGAAGAGATATAATTAGAAAGAACGGAAGCACAATGAATGAAAGTAGAAAAAGACAGTGAAGAGAGAGAAAAAAATCTACAAATTAACATATAGCACAACATACAATATTTACCAGTCAGTATCTTGGAAAAGAAAAATATTATTGAAAGAATTATGTTTTTAAAAACAGGACATATTATTTTACTTCCCCCTTTCTCTTCTTTTTTTTTTCTCCCCCTGATTAACACTTCATATTACAACAAAAAATGACAAAAAAAACAATACTTGTTATAATAGATGTAACATAACATTGATTAATTACTCAATAAAATTAAAAAGTAGACATAAATAACAGGTCTTATAAGATAAAAATGTATATCTACAAATTAAAATAAAACCCACAAAATAAATTACAATTACCTATCCTGAGAATCCCACCCAGACAGACTGCCTGCCACTTTCAACGCAGCTTTCCACTCGTGCACTTTTTCCATATTGTCTTTGAAGCGTTGTTCATGTGCAACAAATGCTTGAGCATAACTCCCCTCTTGTTTCCGTACACATGATGCATCCACACCATGAAAAATTGGTATAACAATTTGTCCATTTTCTTTTTTGCGCTTGAGTACGTGTACTAATTCATCCAAACACCAGGTGGACTCTGCATAGTTTTGGGAGAAGATGATCAACGAAAGCTTTGATTCCCAAATTGCTTTCAACAGCGCAGGTGAGATTTCTGCTCCTCTTTCAAGACTTTCTTCGTCTATGTAGGTTTTGATTTTCTTACGACATAGTGCTTCGTAAACATGACTTGTGAAATTCTTCCGAGTGTCCTCACCTCTAAAACTGATAAAAACATCGTACGTATATGAAACTGGGAGAATAGAGCAGGAAGAAAAATCAGGAGCCATATTCATATACCTCTCAGAACAGTGTTGAGGCCTTTTGTTTGTGACCTTTTCGGAATGAACTAAAGTGTGTCCCTAATGATGGACATGTAGATTAACTATATATGGGCGCCAAATTATATTGGCAATTGAGATGTTTTCTTGTAGAGCTCACCGAAGTTTCTTCGAAGTTCCAAAGAAACTTGATAAAGTATGTAAGAGAAATAGATAGAAAAATAGAAGAACTTAGCAAGAAAGAGCAAGAAACTGAACAGTAGTGGAACTGTACATATAAAGAACATAATGCGAGCAACTACAGTATTACAGGGTCCACATGGATTACTTTACCATGGAAATAAAAGGGAAAGAAGTCAAAAATTTGTGTGAATGATAATAATTTTCAATGTCGGCCATTCACATGAGTTTTCCTTTTTAGTAAAGTTGGGGCAAAGAATCCCTTGCTTTAGACCCAAGGCGGGACTAATATGACATGACATTTTATGGTGACGAGTCTAATGCAATATTAATACTTAAAAGTCATTGAAGCATACCCTCGAAAAAAAAAAAGTCATTGAAGCTATCCAGGATCGTTGTTCTTCCTCTGGCGAAAGCCCAATAATTTCTGATGTTTTCATTTTTTTTCTTTGCTTGGTAATGTTGGCTCCAGTTTCATGGCTGCCCATAACTAAGCTTCTCATGGACTAAAAGCAGCTGGTTTGATACTATTCCAGCTTGTATTTCTGAGGTTGCAATGATGGGCTTATCCTAATTAGTCCTATTTATCAATATATATATATATATGTAAGTTGTCAATCCAACACGTATCTTTTTTAACTTATTCGAAGGATTTTAACTGTTAGATCATTATTTAATGGCTGTTATAATTTGAGTAGTTAGGAAAAAAATAATAAAAATAAATATGCGTTATTTAATGCTTTTCTCTCTCCACTTTCACCGTAAAAGGACTTACGTGATGAATTTTAATTAAACAAAATAATACCAATGAATAGATAAAAAAAAGAAAAATACTTGCCTACTCAATTGATGCCTATATATATATATGTGTTAATGCTTAAAAGTTTATTATGCTATTTTTCAGCTAGTATATAATGTAATATAAGGGCCTCACCTCCAAGTTGTAATATAATGCTTTTCATGAAATAGCGGTATCGTTATCTTAGAAAAGAAAAAAAGATGAGGGGTCCATTAAAAAAAAAAAAAGATAAGGGTTCCATTTTTTAGGAGAAACAAATAGTTTATTATTATTATTTTTTTCGAAAACAGTAGTTTATTTTTTTTTATTATTATTTTTTTTAAAAAAGTAAAGTTTAACTAATGACTTCCACTTATTACAAATTAAAAGAAAATATCTACTATTACCCAATCCCTACCCCACCCCATTAGGGATAATAAGTTTTCACGCCTACCCCCATTATGACTCGAACCTAGGACTGAGATCCCAGGGAGTGGGTACTCTTACCACTTGAGCTAACCCACTTCATCCGAAAACAATAGTTTATTACTTTCACAACAGACAATATACATAGAAGCAAGGAAGTTAAATAACTAAACTGTAAGAGACAACCAGGTGTGGTAGGTCGGTTGATTAGGGGACTGCAGCCAGGAAGTCAGGGTTCGAGTCTAAGTGTCTGAAGTACCTATTATCACATAAATCATATATAAATATCAAATCACTAAAATCACACTCTAATTATACAAAAAGGACAATGACTACTTGGTACCCATGATATCTTCTATGACAAAGTATATAGTTTCTCCCAATAATATCAATTTTCTATATTCATAATAATTTTAACTTATCTCTAAAATCACCAAACTTAAGGAATAGATTCTTGATAAGTGCAGTAAAATACATTTTAGACATCACGTAATTAATGACATTTTTCAATATTGTAAGGCTTTTCGTAGTATATTGGTATAATTATTTTGCATATATCAATTTTGATACTTATATTATTTTCTTATGTTTATAGCCACTAATACAAATATATTTGTTCAAAGCCCAAAACAATGACCCATTCATTTAAAGCCCAAAATGCAACTTAAGAAAAGTCTATAACGTGTATGAACACATTTTTCCGAATCTGAGTTTTACAATACCAGTGATGCCTTGATAACGCCAGAATTTGACAAAGTTGTCAATAGACCGATTATACCTCTACTTCTTAGAATCCAATGCTTTAAGAATCATCTCATTTTGATATCTGTAGCTCATTTGGCAACTAAAATACTGATGAGTATTCAAGCAGTCAAAGTTGAAAACGTGGTTTATTTGTTCATATTCATACTAACCATTTTCAAGCCACTAGTGTTGAAATCTTTTCATTCAAGCCTCTACCAACCTAGCTGCTATTATTAACTATAATTAAATCCCATTTATACTTACTAAATCATGAACTAAGATATGTGAATATCTAAGTACATGATAAGCTTGAATGGAGGGTCGGTGGTTGATTCAATGAATGCACCTAATAGAGTATTAGATGCTAATTTTTTGAAGACAACTTGAATGCCCTCTCACACTATGCACCATTTCAAGAGATACCTCCACTATTCCACTCTTCATATTTTGAGAGAATTATCTTCCAATTCTTTTTCACACTTTCTATCTAGAATTTGTGAGATGAATTACAAGCTAGGCTAGTTTAAGAGCAGATGACCTTTATTATTTAGTTTTTCTATTATTCTTCTTTGATTCCTTTGTAAGGTTTTTCAAATTTATATATTTTGTTTGTTGAACTCTTTATCCTTTCATATAGTGAATTTAGTGGTTATGTTCTTCAACATCATATAAATCTAGTCATGCTCTTTTTATATGGTTGTTGTTAGAATTATAATTGTTCTTGATTTATTTAAAAGTTTGTCTTTTACTACAATATTATCTATTCGATATATTTGTCGATTTTAGGTAACTTATAAGACAAATTTTGTAATTTTTAATTAAAAGAGTTTTCCAAGCTAAATATTTTTCATTCTTCTCAAATGATTTTTAAGATCATATTTTCCGAATGTATATTCGGGAAGTGAAACATACAATTGAGTAGTAATTAGGAATCAAATTTGGTAATAGTAAAACAAGCCATAAAGTGATTTTCAAAATCTTGTGTTTATCATTTTGATTATTATCTTTGTTCATTATCTATTTTAATTTCCACATCACCTATTCATCTTTTTTCTTCCTTATTCATATTGTTTTTATATTCTTGTTAACATTTCTTGTTGATTTGTCTTCTCTTTAAGATCGACACCTTAATCTATACTACGATAATCACTAGTATATTTTGAGCGTAGATAATTCTACAAGTGATGGGGTCTAAAAATGCTAAGAATGCAGTTGTAGGGTTCGTAGTTAGGCTCCATGAAGCCCCAAAAACTGCTGCCACGTTTTGCTAAAATTACCGAAAATTTCAAAAAAATTTTAGATTCGTAACACTCACTTCAAAAGGTTGTAACTCTCTAGTTATAAGTCCGTTTTTAACGAATTATATACCGTTGAAAATCTTATTCAATAATTTTTCAATAATATAAATCTGATCCATCTAAAACTCAAAAATTCATAACTTTTAATCTACACAATTAAATCACATAATATTTGGTTTTATTTTAATCCTTATAGCAAGAAAATTATATACAAATATATGTTAAAACAATATCACCCCTAAAATCATGACTGAAACAAATATATTTAAAGAATTTTAAGCCCTAAATAATGAATTAAATATAAAAATTCCAAATAATGACACAATACTTGGTGGAGTTGAGTTTAACTTAAGAGAATTACAATCAATCTTCTTGTGCTCTTTTCACTTCTCTCTTTCCTCTTCTCCAAAGTTCTTGTTTCTTGTTGTTTTCTTCTTTTTTACATAGCATATTTTTTTTTCTCTATTGAGCTTAGTGTATCTTAAGGGGTCTATTGTTGAATTACCAAACTAACTCCAAATAACACCTGTAAGTAAATGTCTTTTTGTCTTTCCTTTCCTTATATTATTTGTACTATATAATTAAATCTTTTTTTTTTCTAATTCTATAATATAAATAAATGTTTTTTTTTCTAATTCGGGTTGTCACAAGGTGAATATAATTGTTTTAAGGAATCATTAGCCTTAGAAATAGCTATTAAGAATTAGTCTCTTATTATTACTATCACGACCGAAAATCCAAGGCCGTAAAGTTTTAATAATTTTGAAAGTGAATATAAATGAACAGGAATTTTACAAGCTTTATAGGAAAATAAATACTTGGTTTCTTTCATTTTAACCCTCAAAACATTATTATCTTCATATCACGGATTCTCCTGCCTACCAAAGAAATTATTCTTCAGTGTCTGGGGAAAATCTAATTAATTTAGTGAAAATAAGTTAGGTCAATAAAACTCTTATTCTTATAATATAAAGTCCTTAAATTAATTTCGCTCATTTATTTAAAACTAGTTTTTTTAAAGAAAACTACCAAATCCCAAGTATTTGCAATTCTGAAAACATACTCTTCAGAAACTATAGTATCTCCTTTTAAAGCCAAGTCCTCAAAAGATTCTCATGCACTCAACTAACATAATTATGGAATCTGGCTAAACAATTTACTTAAGAACAAAATGAGTAAGGTTTGAATACCAACCAGACTCAAAGAAGGCCATAGACATGAATTAACAATGTATTGATCCAATAGAAATCTTATCTCGAAAAAAAAATACCTGAAGGGGAGGAAATAAAAGGATGAGCTTAAAAGCCAAGTAGGAAACTCAAATTACCATTTTTGACAATCATTTTTCTTATTAAGTCCCTGCATGGTTAGTTATGCTGAAAAACAGTCATAAAACTATAGTAATAAATTGAATCCATAAAGTTCAAAGGTAGAAGTATATAGGTAAAGTATGAAAGACAACTTATAAGTATCCTCAACCAACTCAATATCCACGAGCTCACATAATCTTATCACGGACTTAGAACAACTCTCTTCTTGATTATCGATCCTCGAATACTAGAGGGACACCCGAATGTCTCGCTTGCCGAATCGGAGGGGCATCATATGCTTATGCCTACTGGATTGGAGCAACCAGACGAGAGGTAATAACCTCTGCTTGATTACCAATCCCGAATTACGAGAGGGACACCCATGTGTTTCGCCTGCTGGACTAGAGGGGCACCGAATGCCTACACCTACTGGGTGGGTACAACCATCAAGAAAACGCTGTTCATAATATGAACTAACTCAAATGCCCTGAGCTCACGTTACCTTGTTTCATCCTAGAATGCTCGCATCGTATGAATCAACACCCTGAGTTCAAATCCGAAACTCAAATCTTGAGCTCAAATTCTGAGCTCAAATCCTGAGCTCAAATCCCGAACTCAAATGTACATGGCCATGTATCCTAGACCTCTACGTGGGTCTATGGTCTTAGCAACAATGGTCTAGGGTACACATCCTACCAACTAGAAAGTTCCACGTATATTTATGGACTCTGGACCAATAGTAGGGTCCAACTACTAACTACGTATCTCGTGATACCCAAGTACCCCTAGTGTAGTCTTAAAGTATATACCACAACTACTATACTTGAATTATCATACCATATGATAACTTTATGAAAATAGAGTTATCTGGTCTGTTTTTAGTCTTAGAATAGTGGTTTTAAAGAAATAAAATGTCTACTCTACGTGTCTTTGCTTACTTTATTTTAGCTTTTTTTTTTTGGTGTTTAAAGTCTAACTTAGTTAATATCTATTTTATTTTTTTTCTTAATTTCTAGTAGAATTGCTGAATTTTGGATTTGAGTTCTGCTGAATTTTAAATGGCAGCCCATTAGAAGAAAAGCTGAACTTGAGCTAAAAGCTAGCATCAACTTTGCTGCAGCAGCGTTGAAGTAATACTGAGCAGCAGACTTTATTTTTAGCTGGCATCTTTTACACACAGCTTGCGATGACAGCTGATATTAAATGCCAGCTAAGGAGAGCTGCAGCTAAAGTGGTCCTCACTCCTTTATTTAGCTGACACGTGTGTTATGATACCTCACCTACTCTAATATAAAAGGAAAAAGAAGTGCTGTAAGAAAAGAGAGGAGTGGCGGTTGAGCTAAGAGAAGAATACTGAAAAGGAAAGAAAGAAAGGAAGGATAGTACAGAGAAGAAAGGACAAAGAAGAGGGAGTACTAGCAGCAGGGAGCTCAAATTATCATCATCCAGCTAGAACTTTTCTTACTTCTTTCAATCTCCTTTATATTTAATTTCTTTTTCTTTTCTTGAATTTTTCTGTAATCAATAGAATATTTTGGGTTGCTGATTTTTGAGCCCTAGAATATGAGCTGAGTTCTCCTTAGCTGGGATTATGACGAATCTAAGATTGTAATGATTGGATAAATGTTGTTTTGATGTTTATAGAAATTTCCTTTAGTTCATTCAAGTGAGCTTAGTTATTAGTTCCTATTATTGTTTGGCGCTTTGTTATTAGTTCCTATTATTGTTTGGCCTCCAATATTTAGGATAAGTAAATTAAGAATGATTCTGGAAAGGTTAATCTTAGTGGGACCTAGCTTTAATGATGCATATTTCAAGTATCTCTTTAGTAGATCTTTGAATTAGTAATGACATAGGAATATATTGTTACTGTGCATAGCCCATGAAAATTGATGCTATAAATGGCGTTTTGAAACTGGTGGAGTGATTTTGCCATAAGCATTGCTGCAGCATGTGTATCCAGACTTGCAACCTAGGAGGATTCAGTAATCCCAGTTTAATCCCACCACCGGTTTACAATTAATTGATTAGATCGTGTTATTTTCTGTTTAGTAATTATATTTCTGTCGGCATTCTTTATTTTTTATAATTTTATTGCAAATTCCTATCACTTATTTCTTAAAACTATCTTGTTTGACATTTAGCTTTTACAAACAACTTGGTAAACAATCCCTATGATGACGATACTCAACTCACTATTATATTACTTGTTTGGCACATGTACTTGCATAGCAATTATAAAATCTGCAACACTATACTTACCATTTTAGCTCTCGGAAAACCGGCAGCATAACAGTTGTATTTGTGATAAATCCAAAAATTTAAACCTGTATAGAAAGTACTTACAACCCACACAATATACTCCCTAATCATCTCAATTTCACTAGGCAGTTTATATATATTTTCACCAAAAGCCCATAATAAACATATTATTCACAATATGCTACATTTTCAAATTTTTATAAAAGCAATCCCAACATTTAAACTTACATGGAAAGTATCTACCAACTTACCATAATAATTCAAACTTATTTTATATCGACCAGGCAGTTCACATAATCATTCAAAACTATAAAATCCACATTTTTCACAATATGTCACATAATCAAGTCTTTATGCAAAAAGGTATAAAAAATAGGTAATTGAATCCTCTACCTCGA